>BDMV01000002.1:43222-111355 GCA_008326285.1 Oryza officinalis
ATGTTTTCATGTTGTATTCAACAGGCTCACCCAAAGGTTAAGAAGTTTCGCACTAAACCATTCCCACTTTTCAATTCTTTGGCATCATTGTACGAAGGTGATTGAACTTTACAGTTTCATTTCTTGTTGATCATTATTTCATTTATATCTATGTTGTTATAACATCCTTGCCTTTTTATTTGGACAGGAAGCATAGCAACAGGAGATTTGTGTTTCACATCTACTGAAGAATCGGTGCCTTCAAGTGATCAGAACATGGAAAAGGCACAAGAGGCTTCAAGTCTGAATAGGTTGATACACCCATTTTCAAATCTGGATGGGCGGCCAAACCCATTTTCAAATCTAGATGGGCCAGAGGCTTCAAGCACAAGCATGGAAAAGGCATAAGAGAGCTCAACTCCTAAAATATCAGGACAAGAAGGTGCTGCTGGGAAGAAGCGCAAGCAAAATCAAGTAGCATTGGTTCTTGAAAACTATTTAGAGTTCAAAAAGGATCAGACACAAATGGTTGTGGACAAACTAGTGCAAGCATCAAAGGAGGAGACCGATTGTTCTATCCCCAAGTGTATTGCTGCTGTAGAATCGATTCATGAGTTAACAGATGAAGAAAAAGCAAAGGCTTTAGGACTGTTTCGGTGCCCACTGAATAGGGAAATCTTCATGAATACAACCAGCCCTACTGTCCGCCTGATATGGCTAAGGAGCCAAATTGCTGCATAGGTATATCTGATGGCCCTGCAATTAATTTGATTGCTTTCACTTTCCTAGACTATATGTACACTTTTGATTTTTGTTGTGTTCTTGCTGCCACACCCATATACTGACTACTTGTTTACTATGTTCTTGCTGCCAGTCCTGGATAGCTTTTGGTTGATGCATGCGTGCATATACACATATATACAGACTAGTGCCCAGGTCAATACTAATGCTCTTTGGCATTATAGGGAAAGGGTAATGATCTAGTTGCCACTAGATCAAATAAATTTATTCTTTTCACCCCAAATATTAGGTTTTAATTTTCTGCTTGTTTCTTGTGTGCATACTTTTGACATGTTTGTTTCCTTAGGGACCTGTGTTTTGGTTTCTATTTGGGATATGAGTTTAGTTGTTCCTCACCAATGCTATTGATCATTCATGACTTACCTGAAGCTAATACCATGAAACTGATAGTGCCTGATTCTCTCTTTGTATGGTATACGATAGTCCAAACCAGAAAAGAAGCAACTTGTATCACAGTTCTCAAGCAATTCCCTTGAAGGCTGGAACTATAATTAACAAATAATGTCTGGTCTATTTAGACATCACTGACCATTTGTTTTACCACTTTTCTACTAAATATTTTCCATGGAAACCATGTGTTTGAGTGATTGGAACCATGTTATGTCAATTTGTCAATTATGTTTGTGCCTATGAGAGCAGCTATTCTGCTCCACCAGATTAATCTGAATGGTTTCTGAAGCTTCTCCCATTTGTGTCATGACGTTTTACACACAGTGTCTGAAAGTCTGAACAACTGAAAGTGCAGAATATTCTTAATCTTCTTCTTCTTCCATGCAGACTGTTCAATGATATGACCCAAATGGGAGAAGCTTCAGAAACCATTCAATTCCTGATTAATTAATCTGCATTGCAAGTTCATAGTTGGATAGCCAACTATCCAGTGACTAATTGATTCTTAATTAATCCAGGCAGATACCTGGCTGGGGAGTGGGGAATGCTAAGGTTGAGGACTGGTTACCCTTTCCTTCCAAGAACATGAGCAATAATCTAGTGTATGCATGCAAACTACAATGCTGCCCAGCTATTAATCCTTTTATTTTTGTTTTCTGTCATGTTCCCTTTCCTCAAGATCTATATGCTCATTGTGATAAGAAAAGATGTGCATTATGATAAGATGATACCTATTCATTTGATGCTACCATCGCATTACAATTGTTCTTGTTATAATGCAGAGGATGGTTGGGAGTTTCAGGATGCCTTGTAAATAGGCATGGTTGGGACACATATTTCCTCAAGTTTTTGTCTATGAAAAATGCTTGGGAGGATCCGATAGTAATGTACCATATCATGATATTTGCTAAGCTTCCTGCCATGTCTTCTCTTTAGTTGTTATTTTTATCAAGGCTTTGTAAAACCTATATGAATATGGTCAACAATTTTGCACGAGTGGATGTCATAGATCCATAGATACATGAGTTTGACTTTTGAAGCTTTGATCGATGTTAGTGTTATCATATAGAACTTGGTTAAGTTGTTATGACAACATAATTTGACTATTATTAAATTTACCTACATCTTCTTAAATTAATGTACCATCACGATAATAGTATGTTGGTGTATATTATTTTTTATTTTCCATGATCTGCAAAGAATTCCTTATTTCCACAATTTCTTGTGTTTTTCTGAATTTTCCATATTTTTTATGGTTTTATAATTTTTATGGAATTTCTGTAGGCCTTTTTCCAATTTATCTCTTTTTAAAAGATTTTTATGTTTTTTAAGTTTTATGTTAGTTTTTTATATTTTTATATGTTTTTCTTGGTCCTCGGGATATTCCCCTCCCCCTCCTCCTGTGTTTCCAAAAAGTGGCGGGGTAAACATGCTAGCTGAAAGAGTCCTCGCATGAAAGTGGAGGGGAAAAGCATGTCACCTCAAAAATCCTCTTGGGGAAAATTTTCTCAGGGATATTCTCCCCTTGCTTCCAAAGGAGCCCTTAGTGTTTTGGGATGTTCCATCAGTAGTTTCAGACCCTGTTTGATCAGAAGAAAAACAAAATGCGGGAAGAGAAACATAGGGAAAAAACATAAAAATACACGTGTGTCGGTAACATGGGACGGGGGTGTCGAGACCAAAGGGAAGGGCGGCCACAGGGATCCACGTGGCCGATTCCCCCGGGGGGTCGGGCCCGAGGGTGACGTGGCGGCTGCCCTCCTGGTTTCCCCCCGGGGTCGGGCCGCTCCCGTTTCTGCCCCGAGGCCTGGGGCGCCCCGACCCCCTATGGTTTTGGTGCCACGTGCGCAGGTTAGGTGAGTGCGACAGGGCTCACCTAACCGCNAATCTAGTGTATGCATGCAAACTACAATGCTGCCCAGCTATTAATCCTTTTATTTTTGTTTTCTGTCATGTTCCCTTTCCTCAAGATCTATATGCTCATTGTGATAAGAAAAGATGTGCATTATGATAAGATGATACCTATTCATTTGATGCTACCATCGCATTACAATTGTTCTTGTTATAATGCAGAGGATGGTTGGGAGTTTCAGGATGCCTTGTAAATAGGCATGGTTGGGACACATATTTCCTCAAGTTTTTGTCTATGAAAAATGCTTGGGAGGATCTGATAGTAATGTACCATATCATGATATTTGCTAAGCTTCCTGCCATGTCTTCTCTTTAGTTGTTATTTTTATCAAGGCTTTGTAAAACCTATATGAATATGGTCAACAATTTTGCACGAGTGGATGTCATAGATCCATAGATACATGAGTTTGACTTTTGAAGCTTTGATCGATGTTAGTGTTATCATATAGAACTTGGTTAAGTTGTTATGACAACATAATTTGACTATTATTAAATTTACCTACATCTTCTTAAATTAATGTACCATCACGATAATAGTATGTTGGTGTATATTATTTTTTATTTTCCATGATCTGCAAAGAATTCCTTATTTCCACAATTTCTTGTGTTTTTCTGAATTTTCCATATTTTTTATGGTTTTATAATTTTTATGGAATTTCTGTAGGCCTTTTTCCAATTTATCTCTTTTTAAAAGATTTTTATGTTTTTTAAGTTTTATGTTAGTTTTTTATATTTTTATATGTTTTTCTTGGTCCTCGGGATATTCCCCTCCCCCTCCTCCTGTGTTTCCAAAAAGTGGCGGGGTAAACATGCTAGCTGAAAGAGTCCTCGCATGAAAGTGGAGGGGAAAAGCATGTCACCTCAAAAATCCTCTTGGGGAAAATTTTCTCAGGGATATTCTCCCCTTGCTTCCAAAGGAGCCCTTAGTGTTTTGGGATGTTCCATCAGTAGTTTCAGACCCTGTTTGATCAGAAGAAAAACAAAATGCGGGAAGAGAAACATAGGGAAAAAACATAAAAATACACGTGTGTCGGTAACATGGGACGGGGGTGTCGAGACCAAAGGGAAGGGCGGCCACAGGGATCCACGTGGCCGATTCCCCCGGGGGGTCGGGCCCGAGGGTGACGTGGCGGCTGCCCTCCTGGTTTCCCCCCGGGGTCGGGCCGCTCCCGTTTCTGCCCCGAGGCCTGGGGCGTCCTGACCCCCTATGGTTTTGGTGCCACGTGCGCAGGTTAGGTGAGCGCGACAGGGCTCACCTAACCGCATTTATGGCGGTTCAGACGAGCGCACTACGCCGCATTTAATGCGGCGTGGCGCGTGCATATCCGGTCTGTGACCGGTCACGGTGAGTGACCGGTCGCAGACCGGTCAGATCGTGGGTTAGGTGGAGCCAGGCGGCCTGCTGCACGTCTCGCCCCGTCCCGTCGGAATGATGAGAGCCCTCTATCTCTCGTCTCTCAGCCGGAGTTGGCGTGCCAACTCCCGGAGTTGGTATGTCAGCCCCGGTCAGATGCTTTTCTGATCCTGGCGTCGGCGAGACGAGAAAGTCGCCCGCCATTTAATGAAAGTGGAAACGGGCGTCCCCCGGATGGGTCGACTGACCGAGCAGAGGCATGCTACGGCGCCTGTTAGAGGCTGCTTCCGGCGATAGGATAGCCCTAAATGTAAAAGAATGTTTTCTTTCTTAGGCAGCTCGTGGCCCATGTGGTAGCCCCTTGCCATATAAAAGGAGGCCCAGGCCTAGGAAAGGGAGGGACGAAGTCTGGCTGGCTAGAGGCTGGATTGTCTCTGGATCCGATATACTCTCAGATTTACTAGAACACAGGAGTAGAGTATTACGCTTCCCAGCGGCCCGAACCTGTCTAAATCGCCTGCGTTCCCGCGTCTTTTCTCGTTGAAAATCTCGCAGATCCGGGGCAAGGAATCGCACCTCGCGCCCCCGACCGAACCGGCAAAGGGGGGCCCGCACGGTCTCCCGGTGAGGAGTTTCGCGCTCCGTCAACGTGTAAAATAAAAAATTGATAAATAATACAAGAAACATAACATAGACGAGTGGGTGTTTGGAAATTGGAATGAAGGAATCCTAGAGAAAAATAATCCTAGAGAAACATATGCTTACAATCCTTTTTCATTTGGGCTCATGTTATAGTAATCATACCGGCCCTTTTCTCTATTTTAGGGTTTCTTTGGACCGAAGGATTTTCAAGTAAAATCTGAATGATTCTAATCTTTAGAAATGTTTCCCTATTAGGTCCTTTGGAACAAAAGAATTACAATTGAGAAAAATCCTATGGACTTTCCTACTCCTCAATTAATAAACATGAGCTCCAACCTCATGTTTTTATTTTCCTTTGAGAAATCTCATGCACTCTCCCCCTTTCTCACTCTACTATCTCTCTTCCATAAAATTATTGTTGGTACCAAAACAGGTTGTGTGCAACCTATCATAAATAAATAGAGGTAAAATTCAGAGTAAGTAGGAACAAGTCCCAGATAAGAAAATAAATATATAGTCCTACTTAGGCTGGGTTTTTTCCTCTACTTTCCCAACTCACCTCTCTTATTTTTCACGCGCACGTTTTTTAAACGGCTAAACAGTATATTTTTTAAAAAAATTTCTATACGAAAGTTGTTTCAAAAATCATATTAATCCATTTTTCAAAAAAAAGACTAATACTTAATTAATCATGTGCTAATGAGTTGTTTCGTTTTACCTGCCCAATAGATTAGCTTCCAACTCCTACTACCGTACTCAGCCCTAGTTCAACCACACCGAACTCAGCCTTAGGTTCAACCATAACTACTTAATACTATCTATACTGTCTCCCTAATTTTACTTAAACAACAAAACAACAAGACACGTGAAGATACAAATATAAGGGTTTCTAGGAGAGGGAGAAAACACGATCCCAATAGAGACACAAGACAATGCAAACCACTTTCAAATTTGCCGAATCAACATCCAAGGAAACCGAGCCGCTGATCACTATACCAAAGCTCTATGTTGATATATTGGCAGCTAGATTAGTGTTTTCTGTTTTTCTCTTCATACTTAGTACTCGTGAGATTGATATATAATGTTTATTAGTTTGGGAGCTTGAACACTCAGAACACAACCTTAGAAACGGTTTGAATCTTGTTTTAGCTTTTTAGCATTACGCAAAAAGAGATAATCCATTAGCACACGAATAATTGATTATTAATTATTATAAACTTAAAAAATGAGTTTATTTATTTTTAACAAACTTTTATTTTAAAAGTTTTTTAAAAAACATACCATTTAACAATTGGAAAAGAAACCGTTCACGTATAATCGGACGGACACTAGTAGAAAAACAGTTTTTCCCTACGGCCAAAACAAATTTTCGCGTGCGGGCCTCCGGCCCGTCTGTCCCAAAACGTCTGCAAAAATCGCCATTTTTACGTGCGGGTGGCGCACCCGCACGCAAAGATTGGATTTTCGCGTGCGGGTGCTTATGTCGTCCTCACGCAAAACTAAAAAATCGAAAAAAAATAAAAATCGCAAAAATCGTGCGCCGCCACCCACTAGTCGCCGCCCGTCACCCACCGGTCACCGAGCACCGCCCGCCGCCTGCCGACGACCGTCGACCATCGGCCACGCCACCTGCCGTCGGCCGCGGATCCCGTCGTCGTAGACCCGGTGGAGGCGGATCCGCCCGCCACCGAGAAGCCTGCTACCGCTGGCCATGCCGCCCGTCGTCAAGCCCGTCGCCTATCGTCGCGTGCCGCACGCTTTAGCCGCTCGTCGTCGCATGCCGCCGTCGCCGCCGCCCACCACCGCGGTTGCCATTGCCGCCGGCCACCGTCGTTGTCGCCGCCACCGCCGCGGGATCCGTCGCCGGCCGCTCCCGTTGCCGTGAGGAAGAGAGAGGGAGAGAGAGAAAGAGGAGGTGAGAATGAAGGGAGGAGGAAGTGAGAAGAAGATAAGGGAGAGAGAAAAAGCAAGGTTTCAATTTTTTTTTGAATATGCTGAGAGGGAAAGAGCAGGTAACTCAGACTTATTTTTCTGTGCAGTCGCTTAAGAGGCCCGTCTGAAAAAATAGCCCTATTTTCCTGTGCGGCTGCTTAAGAGACCCGTCTGCGAAAATCGATTTTTGCATGCGGTCCTCTTAAAAGAGCCGTATATGAAAATGAAGGTCGATTTTTGCAGACATGGGCACTTATGGCCCGTCTGCAACCTATTGAGTTGCTCGTCAAAAAAATCATCTGTGTAGTAGTGGGATAAAGAACACTTTGAGTTTAGATTAAAGAGTAAATTTTACCTAACCACAAGTATTATATTCTAAGTGTCAGGGTTATGGATAAAGCATACCTTTTATCCTTGGGGTCATGAAGTATACGAATACAACATACCCTTAAGTATACGGGAATGTTACCTCAATATTATGAAATTTTGCCAATGCGCAGGGAAACCGTCTCCAGAATAGAAGATGTTAGAGTCCTATTCGAAGGAGATACAAACTCTGTGGTCTCGTATGCCAGAGATACTTTCCGAGTTCTACTTGGAGGTCAAGGCAGTCTGCAGTATAAATACGAGGCCTTAGGGGGTACGGGATCATCGAATTATAGCGCAAACTACCGTCACAACAGAAGCAATCTGGAGGACTACGAAGACAACTTGCCGGTTGGATCTCGTGGAGCCGTTCTCGACAGGTATCTCGTCGGTACTTGATACTTTATGTTGTTCTCTATTGTAATTTCTGTGGTTCTCGTCATAATCCTATATAAACTGGATTAGGGCTATTACCTTACGAGGGGTCTGAACCAGTATAATCCTTGTCTTCCGTATGCTTGATGTTGTTTCGTGTAGATTCTTGTTCCAACGTACCCTAATATCCTCAGGATACGGTCTACCGGTATAACCCGTCAACACTAAGTTGCAAAAAACCAGGCTTTGGTACGTGATACATAATTCTAGGTATCACATGATCATTTTGATTTTGATATACTTAAAAGTTCTACAGTTATATCTTAAATTTATAATTTCTTTATGCAACTATATTTTTAACATCAATGTAAGTATAGTCTTTTAAATTTTTGAGCTTGTTTACTTTGTTGTCCAAATCAACATATCATATTTTGGTAATGCCAAATTTTGGCACACCAAATTTCTAGAGTGCTGGCTTTGTTTGTTTTGACGGCTTTGCCAAATTCTGATAGAGTTTGAAGAGAGAGCTTCTTGAACTGCCAAAATTTAGTAAGATAGTAATAATTGAAATGTGTTTACTTTGTTGCCTTACTAAAATTTAATAAGGTTAAAAGTGGCAACAAATTGGACAAATCTTTTGATATATAAGTATTGTCATATTGGTTAACAATGTTGTTTTATAAAACTTTAATATATAATATCTGAGATTATGCGTCGCATATTAAAATTTTTATGGTTTTCTATAATTTGAACCGTAATAGGTAAGGTAATTAAATAAATAATACTGCAATGCATACCGATTAACTAGANGTTGCCTTACTAAAATTTAATAAGGTTAAAAGTGGCAACAAATTGGACAAATCTTTTGATATATAAGTATTGTCGTATTGGTTAACAATGTTGTTTTATAAAACTTTAATATATAATATCTGAGATTACGCGTCGCATATTAAAATTTTTATGGTTTTCTATAATTTGAACCGTAAGAGGTAAGGTAATTAAATAAATAATACTGCAATGCATACCGATTAACTAGATTACGAAATCGTCGTGCTTACGGGCCTCGAATATTTCGCCTCGAATATTTCCCCGTCCGCTCGGAGTCGAGTCCAACTGCTCGTGAGTTCGCTCGCCGCCGCCGCCTGCGCCGATTCCCATCCATCCCGTGGGCGAGCAGGGGCGCTGTCGTTCGTCGTGCTGCTGCCGCCGCATCCTGGTGAGCATCCATCCGTTCCGCACATGTTCTTTCCGATCTCTCTCTACCCACGCACTTCTACTCGATTTTGCGTTAAACCCTAGCGTCTGCTCTATAAATTTGCCCTAACCTTAATAACAATTTGCCTTTACTGTTTTTCTTCCTTCAGCTTACCTCGGGGGGTGGGGGGGTCGATTTCGTGTTTGCGTCCCTTTAGATAGAATTTTTTTCCCCCGATGTTCGAGTGCATATATTGGTCGGGTCGGGCAATCCCTTTTATCTTCTTTCATTTAATATACCTGAAAACAACGCCATCTTCTACCTTTTGCATTTCTCTGTGCTGTTGTGAATACAGCTGTGGAGGTCATGGCAATGCTGTTCGTGAAAATTGATGATGCCACTCTAGTTTTCAACTGTCTATGTGTCTTGATGATTCAGTCTCTGACCACTGCTATTCTTACCGCTTACAGTGCTAAAGTTTGTACCTTGCCTTGGAGCATTAGTCATGGAGAGTCACCAGTACTCCTTGGAACAGGATAATGTTGACAGACAGGCCATTCAATCAGTTTATGGATTAACAAAACGTCCAAATTTCTCTTCAGAAGGTATAGTTGGTGAAAGTTGCATTGTGAGGACAAATTGTTTCAGTGTTCATCTGGAGTCTTTGGATGATCAGACTATCTATGGATATGATGTAAGTTTCTGATTCACATAACTTGTCTATAACATGAAATTTATTTGCACCATTAGTTTCTGTATCTGATGTTATTTTTATCAGATGTGTGTCACTCCTGAGGTTGGAATCAATCGTGCTGTTATTAGAGAGTTGGTAAAACAGCAGAAAGATTCTGGTTTGGGTGGCCGTCTTCCTGCCTATGATGGAAGGAAGAGGCTATACACATCTGGTCCATTACCATTTGATTCACACACGTTTCTTGTTCCGCTGGATAGTATTGAAAACGGTCCTGAAGAGTCAAGGAGAGTGAGAGATTTTGTGGTCACTTTAAAATTTGCTGCAAAAATTTCCTTACAGACTTTACGCAAGTTCTGTGGTGGGAAGGAAAACCATGAAAGTCGAGCGGCCCTGCGAGCACTTGATGTTGTTCTACAGGAATTACCCATTGCAAGGTTAGCTTTTGTTCTCACTGTCTTTCATTTTCTTAGGACTGTCTTTCTGTATTATTATTCCCATAGCAGGTCATTCGATAATTTTGCATATTCAGGTATACCCAATTTGCGGGGTCATTTTATTCACCTAACTTAGGAGAATGCCGGCAATTGTGTAATGTCTTGGAAAGCTGGTGTGGTTTTCACCAAAAAATACAAGCTACTCAGATGGGACTTCAACTGAATATCGGTCAGATCCCAACTATTCATCATGGTTTTATATTTCAGACCCGAGAATGAGAATTTCTATGTTGCCCCTTCCGAAATTGATCTTGCTTTGATTGAGTTGAACTTCTTATAAATAATACGGTACAAGTGGTAATGAAGAAAACCGTAAGATTGTTCATATTAAAACCGTTTCTTATGTTGTGTATTAGGAACACATGTCCTCAATAATTACCGTTCAGTATAAAATATAGTTACATGTTTGTACCATTTCCGTTAAAACAGATGATAATTATAGCATGGCATTTTGATCTGAAAGATGTCTTTCAGTTAAAACAGAAAACAACTACAGGTTCGTAGTATAAATGAAGTGACAAAATATCTTACAAGTTGGGCAGCGATGAACAAACATCTTACATGTTGTTTGTTCTAACAGGGAAGATGTGAAAGAAAATAATGGTGAGAGAGACAATCGAGTGAGACTCTGTCTCAAGTCTGGCTCGAACCAACGTATATACAGATCCAATTCAATGACACTCAGACTCACCATGGCAGACAAAGGAGACAAAAAAAGAAGCTCAGAAAGTGGCTGCAAACAGTTTGTACAACCTGCCCTCATATGATCCTATCAGATACACTCAGCACGTCCCTCCTGACTGACAACATTTTCAGGATCTGTCCTTGCCTAGCTGCAAAAAGGCCCAGGTCTCAGTGCAGGAGCATGCAGTGTGAAGCAAACAGAGAGCAGAAAAACAAAGTTTTACCTTCCACGAAACGGCAATAAGATAGGAATAAGTGTATACCCAGCTTATAAATCCAGGAAACACCTCTTCTATCGCCTTGTTTACAGCCGTGTAATCAATCTGAAATTAAAAAAAAAAGATCAAGCACTCAAAATACTAAAAAAGAACATTAGAAACCGCTGAAAAGAATTTAAGAGTATAAACAGATCTCTTGCCTGCCGTCCTATGGCGATGTCACGCTGATGCTCAACAAAATTTCTAAGAAATCTTACCAAGCTAACCAGGCTGCCATCATAATCGTCCCAATTAATCTCGTTTGAACTGAGGAAAACAGAAAATTTGGTGCTTTTCTTCACCATGGACTGCCACACCCAGTCTTGAAAGTTTTGCTCGAGAGCATTGTTTAGTTCGACACGTTTTTTATCAGTAAGATCATACAGGCTCTCATTCAGGGGCTCAATAGCAGCGACTCTTTCTTTATCCGAGGCCAAGATATATGGATGTTTCTTTATCCGAGGCCAAGATATATGGATGTTTCATGATTACCTCAACGTCGTCACTGCCAATAAAGCTAAGACAAATTAGATGGTTGTGAAACAATTGAAAAGGTGCAAGATATATGAAAAGCTAAGTTGTTTCCTTGAGAAAGTAGTCAAATTGGATTTACTAAAGTGAAGTGCATGCATGCTAAGTGAATTGCTTAGCTAGTTTTGAGCTATTAGATGATTTGTAACATGAGGTGTAAAAATGTGATATTGTAGCAGGTCGGTTGCTAGTCCGATAGAAGAACATATATCCCTAAAAAAAAGATAGAAGAACATATACTCCTGTATAAAAAATGTCTTGGATTATGTAAGATATGATAAATACTCTAGTGCATAAACTTCTACTATTTAATCATGATTAGTGATTAGAGCCAACAATTTAATTGTTACACTTGTTAGGATGCATATAAGTGGGTTTTTTTAGCCCTTGCATATTTCTTATACTAGTGCATAATTTTTTTTAAAAAATAAAATTTAGAGTAATTAGTTACTAACCTGTGTTGCATGAGCACCTTAAATGCGTCATACTCCAATGTATTGAAAGCTCCGATTCTTTCAAGGAAGGAGCAAAACCTCACTCGCTGAGACTTTTTGGTTCTAGCATCATCGCATGGCAAGCGACTTGCATAGATTAGCTTCAGTAGTTTATCTTCATCATTACCCTGGCCATAAGCAAAACTTAACTTTGAATGCATAGAGTAGTTTCCGTATCCCGCCACGTGAAGTGCTTGCAAAGCTTCCAAAATTTCCCTACAAAATAAATTGTATGTTAATTTTATTTGACCCAAGCTACATCTATTATCTATACTGTCCTATGTAATCTAAGAGTAAAGACGTTACCTGATATTTTTCCTCCAGCGTTTTTTTGGTTTATGTTGTTTTCTCCTCCCAGATTGTTGATGATCTATTCTATCAATGTCTTGAGCTTTAGAGAAGGGGTTCAGCCGCTCATAACAGACAAAGTACCGGCACAACCTTCTGTTATAGCCTATAAAATATACTTTGGCAATTCTTTTGTGGTTAACTTTTAGTGAGCACCTTTGAAAAGTTTCTGCAGTATTCAGACTGTCTACGAGCAGGAAAGAGCAAAGAATGTCATGTGGTTTATCTTCTGAATCGACAACAAACGACATCTTGCCATTGATGAGGCGTACAGATTCACCCTCTTCAGATTCACCTTCTTCTTTGTCTATTGTGTACGATATTAGAACTCCTCCGGCGACAAGATCATTGGTGGCACGTAGGTGTTGCGGTATGTTCCACTCAATGTATTCCTTCTCCAGTACTTGCAAATGCCATGGCTTGTCCGGATCAACTGCAGGGTGAACCCAGTATTTTAGATGGATGGGTTAACTTATCTAATACAATTCCAAAATAATTCATATACAAGTGTCACGAAGCAAGATTTATTAGCATCACTCATTGGAAAATTACAAGAGATACTTAGAGAACATATAGGGCATTGGGTCCTACTCTACCTCTACCCTGATCAACATTTTCTTAAGAGGAAAGAGGGATGACCTCTCCCCATGTTTCTATTAATAGAAACGATCAAGTTTTTATAAATAGCAACAACACAGGGGAAAAAAAATGAAAAGAAGCTCGATGAGCAAACTGTTATCAGGCTACTGGCACGATCCCATCCCTCTTCTAGACAACTAACAGTGTCGGAGCACATAGCTCCTCTAGCAAGAATGCAAGATACCCTCGTTCCCACTTCTCCGACAAACAACATCAATAGCAATAACATCAATAGCTTGACATAAGCTTAAGAGTGGTGGTGGGGGGGGCAACATTATATAAGCATACAAAGAGTGTTCAAAAGATCAGAAGTTCAAACAAAGTTTCTCTTACTATAGGACAGGTATTTAAAAATGTAAACTTTTTAGCAAAAAGTGTAAAATATAGTATAATGTCAGCAAGAAAATATTAGTAGTGTGAAAATAAAATAAATAATCCATGTACGCCCTAAAAGGAATAAGAAGAATCAAACCCCTAATTCTCAGGGATGAGACATCCATCAGCTAACCTACCTATGCAGTGTTGCATAGATTACTACCTACATCAACTTGAAAACACTGGAGGGGCCACTACCCAGTTTGGCCTCCATTTTGCTCTGCCACTGGCAACAACACATGAAAAAAAATGAAAAGAAGCTGGATGAGCAAACTGCTATCGGGCTAATGGCGGCCATCCCATCTCACTTCTAGACAACTAACAACATCATCAAAGTTCTGGCTACAAAAAGAATGATAACATCAGGGAACAGTTTTTTTGGTTTCCCTAACAGGCGAAGACCAACTGCATGATACAACAACGTATTGTGGTAAAATTATCAGATTTTGTTGCATAGGAAACTGCATAGGTAAAATGTAAATCTAGATTATTAACCAACCAACAACAAGAAAAGGGTGCATTTGTTGATAACCAAATGGCAATAAGAAAATTGAATTACTATTCCACACAGAGTACAACAGCCAACTTTTGTTTATAGTTGTTCAAGGCAGCACCAGTCATTTAACACACACAATCATATTTCCTCCGTCCCAAAATTATAGGGCGTCTTTTTTTAAAGAAAAATCAAACTCGATAATTTTTTACTAATAATTATACTAATCATATCTATCCTAAATATTATGCATGTTATATTATTAGATTCATAATTTAAAACTTTCACGTGATGCTAATTTTGTATTCGTTGAAAATATAACATAAAATAAATTAATGGTTAAAGTATGTCATTGAGGATTGTGTAAAAAAAGTATGAACCTTATAATTTAGGACGAAGGGAGTACCAATTAAGAACGATAATCTAATCTTGAACGCTAGACATTTGCAGCAGGTGTACAGTTCTGTAACATTTCTCTAATATATATAGTATCAATATACTTTTGCAACTAAGTCGGATTGGCAATCCCTTGTCCTCTGTGACTCTGCCGCCAATCCATTTCCTCGTCCCCTCGCCGCGAGAGCCCATCGCTGCATATACAAACAAACAGGTGGTCAATGTTGACGAAGAAACAAAGCTGCATCCTTGACATCCCGGAGTGAGTACGTGGTCAAAATTCAAGAGCAAAATTGCACTGAACAATAAGTAGATGTAAATTACTCAAAGATGGAAGAGGCTGTACCATGTTCTTGCTGTTTGTCCTTCCGGTTGGCTTCTCCAATCTCTGTCTGATAGTCCTGGCGTTCGGAAGTAGGTGCTCCTCCCTCCTTCCGCTGGATGCAGTCCTGCTGCTGGTTGTGGTCTGTGCCCGTGGTCGCCACCGCGTGCTCCTGACGGCAGGTATTTGCCTCCTCCTCCCGACGGTTGCCCGTCGCCGCCGAGTGCTCTTGGCGGCCGGCGTTCACCACTTCCTCCCCCCGAGATGTGCTCTTGGGCACTGCATGCTCCTGACGGCAGGTATTTGCCTCCTCCTCCCGACGGTTGCCCGTCGCCGCCGAGTGCTCTTGGCGGCCGGCGTTCACCACTTCCTCCCCCCGAGATGTGCTCTTGGGCACTGCGTGCTCCTGGCGGCAGGTATTTGCCTCCTCCTCCCGACGGTTGCCCGTCGCCGCCGAGTGCTCTTGGCGGCCAGGGTTCACCACTTCCTCCCCTCGAGATGTGCTCTTGGGCACTGCGTGCTCCTGGCGGCCGGTATTTTTCTCCTCCTCCTCCTCCTCCTCCTCCCCCTGAGCTGTGAGCTTGGGCGGCGCGTGCTCCTGGCGGCCGATATTTTTCTCCTTCCGGTCCCGGAGCTCGATTTGTGTCCATAGTCCTGGATGCATCATACCATTGATTTCTTGGTTAGTACTACAACACAGAAAGAAACGTGGAGAGACGTACGCGCGTGCCGCCGCGGCGGTCTCCACGGCGACGAAAGAGGTGAACTTTCTTGGGAAGCCGGCGGCCATAGTGCATCCTAGCGAAGGCGCATAGAAAAGAAAAGAGGCTGCTTTGAGCCTCCTTGCACGCGCTACGTGCGTTGCGTACGCAGGTGCCGGCCGGTGAGGCGAGACCAACACGCACGCACGCGCAACCGCAACGGCTCAGGATCGAACGCGACGGCGCCGACGAGGAGAAGACGCGCGAGCTAGGTGGGGTGGGAAGGATCGATCGGCACCGGCCCTTACCTTTCGATATCGCGCGCTTGCTTCCTTCTCCAGTTCTCCTCCTCCTTACTGTTGGCCTCCAGCCCTACTCCCTCCCCCCATCCCTCTCATTCTTGCTCCTCCTGGCAGTGGAGTACTAGGTAGACGACGACGACTACAACTGGTTTGCAAATTTGGGAGGGGAGAGGAGGAGGAGGTGGAGAGACCGAGAGAACCCAAAATACCCACCCAAAACCCAAAACACCCAAAACACCGACCACACCACCCAAGGCTTGCAGGAGACTCCTCTCTCTCTCTCTCTTCTTCTTCTTCTTGATAACGATACACAGGGTGCGGATGAAGGGGACCGCCTTTTTCTTGCTTGTTTTTTTGCTAACAAGGGAAACCCAAGTACAGACCAGCATACCGCCCTGGCCCCCCGTTGCCACTCCGCTCCCCCTCAGTCAAAGGGACTCAATTTTGAAATTGTATCCATTTGTCATATTGTTTTTCAAATATTTTTTTTAAAAAAAGTTGGTGAAAATGTTGTAGGAAAATTTTCCAATTTGGTTTAAAATATACTTAAAATTTTCAATTTTTAAATTTATGGTCAAACAATTATGTCCCTTTGTTTTTTTCTCAAATAAATCTATTTTCACGTTGAGGGTTGTGTTTTTCTCGGTATGCTAGCACATAGGTATAAGAGAGGAGATGTAATTCGTAGTGCAGTGGCAAGAAGTGTGTAATTTTAATCCCAAGGTCTCACATTCAATCTCCAAGACGTTCACAATTTTTTTAAAAAAATGTTTGGAGTGAAGAATCTCTCCCTCCAAATCTTGTTTTTTTATAAGTATGAGATAGAAGTAATATAGTCACTTTTTTAAAAAAAATTAACAATCAACTCATAGTCAATTAATGAAATGAGCATAGAGGGAATCCAAATGAAAACTCGATGGCATATAGAGAATAAGGCAAAAATTAAGGGCATAGAAAGAATTAATCGAAAATTCAGGTACATAAGGAGTTTTCTCAACAATAAGGTTGGGTTCGAATGTGCAGCTAGGCTGAGCTATTCAGTGGCAAGGAAAACGCAGCAGGTGATTCGCTCGTGATTAATTGAGTATGAAGTTTGATTTTCTAAAAAAACTTTTATATAGAAAATATTTGTAAAAAAATATCGTTTAGCAATTTAGAAAATGTACTCACGAGATGAGAGAGTAGTTAACCGGATAAGCTCTTTAGAAACCCTCATATATGTTTGATCTATAAACAATTTCATTTAGTCTTACCAAGTTTTGGAGAAAATTGAAAAACAAAAAAAGCCACAAGTAACATTTTTTGAACTGAAAATTTCAGGTCCAAACATTTGTCCAGTTAAAACCGGTCTTATGAGGTAGTTTTAGAACCTTGATTAGCACTGGTACCATATTTTTATTAAAAAAATAAAAAATGGATTCATACATTTGTCCTATAAAAAACTGGTAATTCGTTGGTTACTAATTTTACGGGCTGAACAAGTATTTAAAACAACTCGCACTTTAATTTCTTGCTACGTCGTAAAAACCGGACATTTTAGGATATGCTTAGTTCAAACGTATGAGTGTTTCGCTATCAATTTTATATTAGAGTAAGTTTATAGGGATCAAATAGGTGTACTTTTGAAAACAAATATGCGCATACAATTTTTCCAACCAAGCATATGAGAAAACGATTGATCAAAGGTCAAAGTTTCAGAAAAGTTTGACTGAACCTTGAACTAAACATCAAAAATCCATAACCAGACGGAGCACAATTCACAGCTTGTTCTTCTGGTTTATTGGGGAACAAGAACTATCCCGCAAATATATTTGCCTTGTTGAAACATGCAAGTATATAATGGTGAAATGATGCTGGAGAACAGGGGGTGGGGTGGAGCACCATGGAAAAAGAAGACTCTACTCCATATGTGTTCAGGTCAAGGAAAATAAGGAGTTCTAAAAAAAAAGGAAAATAAGGAATGCATATTGGTGTACACACGGTAGACGGTACACTGCGTCTGCATGGTGCATGCAAATCACCTCGAACGGAGCTCAGATTCATAGACAAAAAGTAACCAGAGCCACACCCACACCGATGGCAGCGATGGGGATCCGCATCCTCTGCCTTTGCTCCCAACGGCAAAGTTTGCCTTACCTTCAATCTGAACCATCCATTAATGGATCAATGATGCTTTCACTGTCCATGGGGCCCACTTCCACTAATAAACAAGAGAAGAGAAGACACATTGAAGGAAAGCTAGTACTTTCCTGCTTAATTAAAAGAACGGACTTGAGAAAATTAAAAGGAGGTGGAGATTGGAAAAAATATCACTGTAAAAAAAATTGTTTATGAACATATAAACTTTTTTCTACGCCATTTGTTTGACGTCTCCTCTACAAGCATCCTTGCAAATAATGAACCATTTTTTCACTGCATTCTTTCATGTTTCATAGTTTACTTCTTGTGGACAATTTTCATAGTCACTATCTGCTTTCTTTTATTTTTCTAGTCAATATTTTTCTTTTATTTTCTATAGAGTTCAATATTGTGTCTTTTGTTTTAATTGATTGAGCAGGAAACAACATATTCCTTCCACGCTCTTTGGAATGGTAGTTGAGGCAATCAAAGCATGCATCATTTGATCTACTGATGGACGGCTTAGATTGAAGCTAAGGAATATTTTGCCGTTGGGAGCAAAGGCAGTGGAAGATGGGAGACATAAAATCCCCTTCTCTCGACCCCCCTTCCCCTGTAAGAGGGGTCGAGCCTCCTCTTTCTAGTAGTAGTTTAGCCAGTGTAGCGTCGGGTTTCTTTCGTTCTTAGGCTTTTTATCGTATCTTTGGGCTCTGTCCCATTTCGACCAAGGTCGTCAGAGTCGTTCCCATGGAGTCCGGATTTGTTAATAAAGGTTCTGATGGTGGTGAGTTCTGGAAGTGGTGGATCGTCGGTTTGTCATACGGTGTGCACAAAAGTAGAGACATGTGGATAGAATCGTCACGGTATCGCCGTAGCTCCCCGGCGATTTCATCTATTATGTTGTATGGTCGTTTCATGAAGTTTTGCTTCAGGTACCTTTACCTTCCAAAGGATGGCTCTACGTCAGTGCTCTAAGTTGTACTCATTTCAGCCAAGACGATGAAATTTATATTTCCCTAATCCTTTGTTTTAAGGGGCATTTGCGTATTTGACCCTATTTGAAAGTGTAACTACTAATTTGATCCTGTTTTTTTAAGTTTGCTCATTTGACCCTCCTTTTTGAAAATGAAGGTTAGGTCTGACCCTATTTCGTGAAACAACGTAACGGTGTTAACTCAAAGAAAAAAACCATTTATGCCCTCCCTTATTCGATCATACTTCTCAATGGTATTTTTTCAATATAATGAATGTCGATAAGTGTTTGATAGTGATAATCTGGTAACAGTTACATGAGTAAAAAAGTTCTAATTCCAACAGAAATGCTCGCCTCCATCACCCGTCGCCGCTGGCGGATCCCGCTGCCTTCAACCGCGCCGTCACCCATCGCTCGTCGTCCTTCTCGTTCGGATCAAAGAGGAGAAGCACCAGCCGTCCTCCCCGTTCGGAGCGAGAAGGAGCAGCCGCCGCTCCTCCTCGTCCCTGAGCCGCCGCCGCCGCTCCTCGTCATCGCCGAGCCGCTGCCGCCCATCCTCGTCCCAGAGCCACCGTCGTCGTTCTCCTCCTCGTCGCCTCGCCGCCGCCGCCGCCGAGCAACTGCCTTTGCACGAGGAGGGCGACGGGAGGAATCTCCCCCTACGAGCTCCGATGAGATAGAGGAGAGGGAGAGGGTAAGAAAAAAGTTGTTAGAATTCTAGAAATAGTGTTGATGTGTACTTAAGGGTATTTTGGTCAATTATGACTCATGAAAACATTTTTTATATTCTATAAATGAAACCCTAACGGTTCAATGAGAATAGGGTCAGACGGCTACTTCGATTTTGAAAAACGGGGTCAAATAAGCAAACTTAAAAAAAAGTCAAATTAATAGTTAGACTTCAAAAAAATATCAAAAGAGCTGTTGTCCCTTGTTTTAATATATAATATATTGAATCTTCAAAAAAAGGCAGTGGAAGATGCAAATGGTCACCCCTCCTCCCTCTCCTTCTAGGGCAGTTGGAATGACAGAGTTGCAGCTTTCCTAGCTGGCGCAGTCGTGTTGTGTGATGTGAGAGTTTTAAGCATTTCTAACTTTTGACTCAGTAGCGTGAAAGTTGCAAAGCTTTTGCATTAATTGCAGGCGTTGAGGTTCATGGATGATGGATCCTGCAAGAAAAAGAGGAGATATTCACGGACGGAGTAGCAGCATGGTCAGGGATCCAGGGATGTTCCGTTCCATTAGTGTTTTGGGATGTTCCATCAGTAGTTTCAGACCCTGTTTGATCAGAAGAAAAACAAAATGCGGGAAGAGAAACATAGGGAAAAAACATAAAAATACACGTGTGTCGGTGACATGGGACGGGGGTGTCGAGACCAAAGGGAAGGGCGGCCACAGGGATCCACGTGGCCGATTCCCCCGGGGGGTCGGGCCCGAGGGTGACGTGGCGGCTGCCCTCCTGGTTTCCCCCCGGGGTCGGGCCGCTCCCGTTTCTGCCCCGAGGCCTGGGGCGCCCCGACCCCCTATGGTTTTGGTGCCACGTGCGCAGGTTAGGTGAGTGCGACAGGGCTCACCTAACCGCATTTATGGCGGTTCAGACGAGCGCACTATGCTGCATTTAATGCGGCGTGGCGCGTGCATATCCGGTCTGTGACCGGTCACGGTGAGTGACCGGTCGCAGACCGGTCAGATCGCGGGTTAGGTGGCGCCAGGAGGCCTGCTGCACGCCTCGCCCCATCCCATCGGAATGATGAGAGCCCTCTGTCTCTCGTCTCTCAGTCGGAGTTGGCGTGCCAACTCCCGGAGTTGGTATGTCAGCCCCGGTCAGATGCTTTTCTGATCCTGGCGCCAGCGAGACAAGAAAGTCGCCCGCCATTTAATGAAAGTGGAAACGGGCGTCCCCCGGATGGGTCGACTGACCGAGCAGAGGCGTGCTACGGCGCCTGTCAGAGGGTGCTTCCGGCGATAGGATAGCCCTAAATGTAAAAGAATGTTTTCTTTCTTAGGCAGCTCGTGGCCCATGTGGTAGCCCCTTGCCATATAAAAGAAGGCCCAGGCCTAGGAAAGGGAGGGACGAAGTCTGGCTGGCTAGAGGTTGGATTGTCTCTAGATCCGATATACTCTCAGATTTACCAGAACACAGGAGTAGGGTATTACGCTTCCCAGCGGCCCGAACCTGTCTAAATCACCTGCGTTCCCGCGTCTTTTCTCGCTGAAAATCTCGCAGATCCGGGGCAAGGAATCGCACCTCGCGCCCCCGGCCGAACCGGCAAAGGGGGGCCCGCACGGTCTCCCAGTGAGGAGTTTCGCGCTCCGTCATCTGGCGCGCCAGGTGGGGGGCGCGCGTGTTTTTCTGAAGCCCCCATCTCTTTTCGTGTACGCCAAGCTTCGCCAGGTAAGCCCTATGGCCGAAGAGGCAGTGGCGAGCGATCCTTCCTTGAGCGCCAGTGGTGATGGCGGGGAGCGGAACCCGCGCCATCGAGCACGCACCCCGTCGTCCCCCTCCCGCCGGAATTTTCGGCGAGGGAAGGCGCCTGAGGAGGTCGAGGGATCCACGACCTCGTCACCCGCCGGCAACGGAGGAGGACGGCGAGGCGGGGTGCATCGTCGCCTCACCTTTGGTGATAGCGGCACGCCCCAGGGCGCGCTCCAGGCTACGGGCGCGCTCTTGCGTCACCCGCCCGTCGTCCCCGATCCAGAGACCCCGGCCCAGCTTTGGTTGGATGACGTGGCCAACCTGGTCACGACGGCGTAGCAGCTGTTAGGCGCCGGCAGGCGGTCTTCCGCCACCGGCACCTCTGGTGCCGCCACCGCCAGCTCTACGTCGTCGAGGCGAAGGGGACGACGGGCGACGGCAGACACCCGCCGTTCGTCCGCAGCTCCCTCCTCAACGCCTCCGACCCATGAGAATGTGCATGGGGGGCCAGATGCCCAGCTTGACATTGAGCGCCGGCGCGACGCTCGTCGCGCCTCACATGCGACGGAAGGCGCCTCCTCTTCTGGGGCACCGCTCCGTTCCGGTCATGGGGGTCAGCCCCCCGTGTCCCCGGTTGGTGGTGCCGGCTGTCGAGCCTTTGTGGCAAGCCTTCAGAACGTCCGTTGGCCCCCGAGGTTCCGGCCCACCATCACCGAAAAATATGACGGAAGCGTTAACCCCGCTGAGTTTCTCCGGATCTACACGACTGGAATAGAAGCCGCGGGGGGTGACGACAAGGTCATGGCGAACTTTTTTCCCATGGCTCTGAAGGGCCAGGCGCGAGGTTGGCTAATGAATCTGCCACCCGCGTTGGTCCACTCCTGGGAGGATTTGTGCCAGCAGTTCACCACGAACTTTCAAGGCACATATCCGCGCCCAGGCGAAGAGGCGGACTTGCACGCGGTACAACGGAGGGACTATGAGTCTCTCCGCTCGTACATCCAGCGGTTCTGTCAAGTCCGCAACACCATACCTTGCATCCCTGCACATGCGGTCATTTACGCATTCAGGGGGGGCGTGCGGCACAACCGCATGTTCGAAAAGATTGCCACCAAGGAGCCCCAGATCACCGCGCTGCTCTTCGAGCTCGCAGACCGTGTGGCTCGCAAGGAGGAGGCCTGGACCTGGAACTCCTCCGGCTCTGGAGCGGCGGCTCCGGCTGCCCCCGAGTCCGCCGCTCGTTCGGGGTGGCGGGACAGGAGGAGGAAGAGAAGGTCGGTCGGTTCCGACGGCGAGGGTCACGTCCTCGCCGCCGAGGGCGCTTCACGGGCCCCCCGGAAGGGGAGGCCCGTGGGCGACAAAAAGAAGGAGGCTGGCGCTCCCGGCAGGGAGCGCCCGGCCGACAGATGGTGCACCGTGCACAACACCTCCCTCCACGACCTCGCCGACTGTCGCGCGGTCAAAAGCTTGGCCGAACGGACGAGGAAGTGGGAGGAGAACAAGAGGCAGGAACGCCGTGAGGGTAAGGCCCCGGCAACTTCCACCGGCAACCGACGAAGTGAGACCAAACAGAAGGCCCCCGCTGAGGACGTCTACGATGGCGATGAGGACCTGGGTTTTCAGGAGCCCGAGGCCACCGTCGCCACCGTTGATGAGGGAGCGTGTGCTCACGCTTCTCGTCGGAGCCTCAAGGCCATGAAGCGAGAGCTTCTGGCCGCAGTCCCCACCCACGAGGCAGCGCAGCGGGCGCGTTGGTCGGAGGACCGACCACCCGCCATGCGTTGCCCGGGGAGGACAGATCACGATGGTGGTCTCCCCCACCGTTTGCAACGTGAAGTTGGGGCGCGTCCTTATAGACGGGGGCGCCGCCCTCAACATCCTCTCCCCCGCGGCCTTTGATGCTATCAAGGCCCCAGGGATGGAGCTTCGACCGTCCCAGCCGATCATCGGCGTGACGCCGGGGCACACCTAGCCGCTAGGTCACATCGACCTCCCGGTCACCTTCGGTGGCCCCGCCAACTTCCGCACTGAGCAGGTGGACTTCGATGTGGCGGACCTCAATCTGCCCTACAACGTAGTCCTGGGAAGGCCCGCGTTGGTGAAGTTCATGGCGGCCACCCACTACGCCTACCTCCAGATGAAGATGCCAGTCCCCAGTGGCCCCATCACCGTCCACGGCGACCTCAAAGTCACGCTAGCTTGCATGGAGCAGCACGCGGACCGCCTCGTCGCGGTGTCCAAGCCCGCGGGCGACGATGAGAGGCTCGGCGCCTCCACCTCGCCCGCCCCAAGGCAGCGGATGGCCTCAGGCGACGAGGTCCCAGTGAAGGAGGTCGCCCTGGGCGACGGCCCGTCCAAGACCACCCGAATTGGTGGTCTCTTGGACGACAAATAGGAAGACGCGCTCGTCTCCTTCCTGTGGGCAAACGCCGACGTCTTCGCGTGGAGACCGACGGACATGCCCGGGGTCCCCAGGGAGGTGATTGAGCACCGTCTCGCCGTGCGGCCGGGCGCCAGGCCCATCCGGCAGAAGGTGCGGCAGCAGGCCCCGGAACACCAAGCCTTCATCCGCGAGGAGGTGACGCGGCTTCTGGAGGCCGGATTCATCCGTGAGGTCATCCATTTGGAGTGGCTCGCGAACCCGGTCGTCGTCTCCAAGGCGAACAGCAAGCTCCGGATGTGCATCGACTACACCGACCTCAACAAGGCATGTCCTAAGGACCCTTATCCCCTGCCACGCATAGATCAGATTGTCGACTCCACCGCGGGGTGCGACCTTTTGTGTTTTCCAGATGCATACTCAGGATATCATCAGATTCGCATGGCTAGGGAGGATGAGGAAAAGACTGCATTCATTACCCCTGTAGGAACTTATTGTTATACAACTATGCCCTTCGGGTTAAAGAATGCGGGTCCTACTTTTCAGCGTACTACTCGTATTTCTTTAGGTAGTCAGATAGGACGCAATGTTGAGGCCTACGTCGATGACTTGGTTGTAAAAACGCGCAACCAGGAGACCTTGCTCTCGGATTTAGCAGAGACTTTCGAAAGTCTCCGCTCCGCCCGCATAAAACTGAACCTCGAAAAGTGTGTGTTCGGTGTGCCTGCGGGCAAACTTGTCGAGTTCTTGATCTCTGCCCGAGGCATCGAGGCCAACCCCGAGAAGATATGAGCTATAGAGCGGATGCGCCCCCCAGCAAGTTTAAGGATGTGCAATGCGTCACCGGATGCATGGCTGCCTTAAGCCGATTCATATCGAGGCTGGGAGAGAAGGCGCTGCCCTTATTTAAGCTCCTTAAGCGCTCCGGGCCGTTTACCTGGACGGAGGAGGCTGAGCGGGCCCTCACCCAGTTGAAGGTATACCTCAGCTCCCCTCGATCCTGGTCGCCCCGGCCCTCGGCCCTCGGCCCGCGCACCCCCACCCTGTGTCGACCCGACCTGGGACAGAGAAGGGAGGAGAGGCCCCCGAGCCGGACGGCGGCCTAAGGCTCCTGACAACCGGACGTGGCCCTCTGCCCGCTCGTCCGATGGCGTCGGGCGCCCCCGACCCCCAGGAAGGCCGCGCCCGACGCCGTCCGACCCCGAGGTCGTCGGCACAGAAGCCAAGTGGGCCCGGCAAGGCCCCTCGGGTGACGAGCGCCCCGGGAACAGTGCCCTCGACGAAGTGGACAGGTCCCGCCGAAAGGCACAGCGTCCCGTCTACTTCGTTAGTGAGGCGCTGCGGGACGCCAAGACCCGATACCCTCAGGCCCAGAAGATGCTCTACGCGATTCTGATGGCCTCGAGGAAGCTGCGCCATTATTTCCAGGCGCATCGGGTCACGGTGGTTACGTCCTACCCCCTCGGCCAAATCATACGCAACCGAGAGGGTACCGGGCGGGTGGTAAATGGGCAATCGAACTCTCTGAATTCGACTTGTGCTTTGAGCCACGCCACGCGATTAAGAGCCCGGCCCTCGCCGACTTCGTGGCGGAATGGACCCCGGCTCCCGAGCCCGATCTCGGACCCTCCGCTCCCGAGGCCGACGCGAGCCCCTCGCAGCTACCTCACACCACCTACTGGGTGATGCAGTTCGACGGCTCCCTGGCCCTTCAGGGCACCGGCGCGGGGGTCACCTTGACCTCACCGAGCTGAGACGTCCTCAGATATTTGGTTCGCCTAGATTTTCGGGCAACCAACAATATGGCAGAGTACGAGGGACTCCTTGCGGGACTCAGAGTGGCGGCCGGAATGGGGATCCGCCGCCTCCTGGTTCTAGGCGACTCCCAGTTGGTCGTTAACTAGTCTCCAAGGAGTACCGGTGCTCTGACCCGCAGATGGACGCCTACGTCCGCGAAGTGCAACGTATGGAGCGCCATTTTGACGGGTTAGAACTTCGGCACGTGCCCAGGCGGGATAACGCGGTCACTGACGAGCTCTCAAGGCTCGCTTCATCGCGAGCCCCGACCCCACCGGGCGCCTTTGAAGAAAGGCTCGCCCAGCCGTCGGTGCGACCCGACCCCCTAGGGGAGACGGACGCGCCTGAACGTCCCCCGAGGCCCGTCGGAGTCCAGGCCTCGGGACCCGGGAGGCCGAGCCCGGCCCCCCAAGATTGGTCGCCTGGATGGCTGAGATCCAGGCGTTCCTCAAATATCAGACTCTACCCGAGGACCGCGAAGGGAGTGAACGCGTCCATCGCATCTCCAAGCACTACGTGCTGGTGGAAGAGGCCCTTTACCGGCGCGGGGCTAACGGAGTCCTCCTGAAGTGCATTCCTCGGGAGCAAGGCGTCGAGCTTCTTGTCGATGTCCATAAAGGCGAGTGCGGAGCCCACTCCGCCTCGCGCACCTTGGTTGGCAAGGCCTTTCGCCAGGGTTTCTATTGGCCGACGGCGCTCCACGACGCAGCTGACCTGGTCCGACGATGCAGGGCGCAGCCGGAGTTGGCGTGCCAACTCCCGGAGTTGGTATGTCAGCCCCGGTCAGATGCTTTTCTGATCCTGGCGCCAACGAGACAAGAAAGTCGCCCGCCATTTAATGAAAGTGGAAACGGGCGTCCCCCGGATGGGTCGACTGACCGAGCAGAGGCTTGCTGCGGCGCCTGTTAGAGGCTGCTTCCGGCGATAGGATAGCCCTAAATGTAAAAGAATGTTTTCTTTCTTAGGCAGCTCGTGGCCCATGTGGTAGCCCCTTGCCATATAAAAGGAGGCCCAGGCCTAGGAAAGGGAGGGACGAAGTCTGGCTGGCTAGAGGCTGGATTGTCTCTGGATCCGATATACTCTCAGATTTACTAGAACACAGGAGTAGGGTATTACGCTTCCCAGCGGCCCGAACCTGTCTAAATCGCCTGCGTTCCCGCGTCTTTTCTCGTTGAAAATCTCGCAGATCCGGGGCAAGGAATCGCACCTCGCGCCCCCGGCCGAACCGGCAAAGGGGGGCCCGCACGGTCTCCCGGTGAGGAGTTTCGCGCTCCGTCAACGTGTAAAATAAAAAATTGATAAATAATACAGGAAACATAACATAGACGAGTGGGTGTTTGGAAATTGGAATGAAGGAATCCTAGAGAAAAATAATCCTAGAGAAACATATGCTTACAATCCTTTTTCATTTGGGCTCATGTTATAGTAATCATACCGGCCCTTTTCTCTATTTTAGGGTTTCTTTGGACCGAAGGATTTTCAAGTAAAATCTGAATGATTCTAATCTTTAGAAATGTTTCCCTATTAGGTCCTTTGGAACAAAAGAATTACAATTGAGAAAAATCCTATGGACTTTCCTACTCCTCAATTAATAAACATGAGCTCCAACCTCATGTTTTTATTTTCCTTTGAGAAATCTCATGCACTCTCCCCCTTTCTCACTCTACTATCTCTCTTCCATAAAATTATTGTTGGTACCAAAACAGGTTGTGTGCAACCTATCATAAATAAATAGAGGTAAAATTCAGAGTAAGTAGGAACAAGTCCCAGATAAGAAAATAAATATATAGTCCTACTTAGGCTGGGTTTTTTCCTCTACTTTCCCAACTCACCTCTCTTATTTTTCACGCGCACGTTTTTTAAACGGCTAAACAGTATATTTTTTAAAAAAATTTCTATACGAAAGTTGTTTCAAAAATCATATTAATCCATTTTTCCAAAAAAAGACTAATACTTAATTAATCATGTGCTAATGAGTTGTTTCGTTTTACCTGCCCAATAGATTAGCTTCCAACTCCTACTACCGTACTCAGCCCTAGTTCAACCACACCGAACTCAGCCTTAGGTTCATCCATAACTACTTAATACTATCTATACTGTCTCCCTAATTTTACTTAAACAACAAAACAACAAGACACGTGAAGATACAAATATAAGGGTTTCTAGGAGAGGGAGAAAACACGATCCCAATAGAGACACAAGGCAATGCAAACCACTTTCAAATTTGCCGAATCAACATCCAAGGAAACCGAGCCGCTGATCACTATACCAAAGCTCTATGTTGATATATTGGCAGCTAGATTAGTGTTTTCTGTTTTTCTCTTCATACTTAGTACTCGTGAGATTGATATATAATGTTTATTAGTTTGGGAGCTTGAACACTCAGAACACAACCTTAGAAACGGTTTGAATCTTGTTTTAGCTTTTTAGCATTACGCAAAAAGAGATAATCCATTAGCACACGAATAATTGATTATTAATTATTATAAACTTAAAAAATGAGTTTATTTATTTTTAACAAACTTTTATTTTAAAAGTTTTTTAAAAAACATACCATTTAACAATTGGAAAAGAAACCGTTCACGTATAATCGGACGGACACTAGTAGAAAAACAGTTTTTCCCTACGGCCAAAACAAATTTTCGCGTGCGGGCCTCCGGCCCGTCTGTCCCAAAACGTCTGCAAAAATCGCCATTTTTACGTGCGGGTGGCGCACCCGCACGCAAAGATTGGATTTTCGCGTGCGGGTGCTTATGTCGTCCTCACGCAAAACTAAAAAATCAAAAAAAAAATAAAAATCGCAAGAATCGTGCGCCGCCACCCACTAGTCGCCGCCCGTCACCCGCCGGTCACCGAGCACCGCCCGCCGCCTGCCGACGACCGTCGACCATCGGCCACGCCACCCGCCGTCGGCCGCGGATCCCGTCGTCGTAGACCCGGTGGAGGCGGATCCGCCCGCCACCGAGAAGC
This sequence comes from Oryza officinalis, assembly GCA_008326285.1. Classification (NCBI taxonomy): domain Eukaryota; kingdom Viridiplantae; phylum Streptophyta; class Magnoliopsida; order Poales; family Poaceae; genus Oryza; species Oryza officinalis. The sequence goes on from BDMV01000002.1 coordinate 71,552, forward strand.
CTGCTACCGCTGGCCATGCCGCCCGCCGTCAAGCCCGTCGCCTATCGTCGCGTGCCGCACACTTTAGCCGCTTGTCGTCGCATGCCGCCGTCGCCGCCGCCCACCACCGCGGTTGCCATTGCCGCCGGCCACCGTCGTTGTCGCCGCCACCGCCGCGGGATCCGTCGCCGGCCGCTCCCGCTGCCGTGAGGAAGAGAGAGGGAGAGAGAGAAAGAGGAGGTGAGAATGAAGGGAGGAGGAAGTGAGAAGAAGATAAGGGAGAGAGAAAAAGCAAGGTTTCAATTTTTTTTTGAATATGCTGAGAGGGAAAGAGGAGGTAACTCAGACTTATTTTTCTGTGCGGTCGCTTAAGAGGCCCGTCTGAAAAAATAGCCCTATTTTCCTGTGCGGCTGCTTAAGAGACCCGTCTGCGAAAATCGATTTTTGCATGCGGTCCTCTTAAAAGAGCCGTATATGAAAATGAAGGTCGATTTTTGCAGACACGGGCACTTATGGCCCGTCTGCAACCTATTGAGTTGCTCGTCAAAAAAATCATCTGTGTAGTAGTGGGATAAAGAACACTTTGAGTTTAGATTAAAGAGTAAATTTTACCTAACCACAAGTATTATATTCTAAGTGTCAGGGTTATGGATAAAGCATACCTTTTATCCTTGGGGTCATGAAGTATACGAATACAACATACCCTTAAGTATACGGGAATGTTACCTCAATATTATGAAATTTTGCCAATGCGCAGGGAAACCGTCTCCAGAATAGAAGATGTTAGAGTCCTATTCGAAGGAGATACAAACTCTGTGGTCTCGTATGCCAGAGATACTTTCCGAGTTCTACTTGGAGGTCAAGGCAGTCTGCAGTATAAATACGAGGCCTTAGGGGGTACGGGATCATCGAATTATAGCGCAAACTACCGTCACAACAGAAGCAATCTGGAGGACTTCGAAGACAACTTGCCGGTTGGATCTCGTGGAGCCGTTCTCGACAGGTATCTCGTCGGTACTTGATACTTTATGTTGTTCTCTATTGTAATTTCTGTGGTTCTCGTCATAATCCTATATAAACTGGATTAGGGCTATTACCTTACGAGGGGTCTGAACCAGTATAATCCTTGTCTTCCGTATGCTTGATGTTGTTTCGTGTAGATTCTTGTTCCAACGTACCCTAATATCCTCAGGATACGGTCTACCGGTATAACCCGTCAACACTAAGTTGCAAAAAACCAGGCTTTGGTACGTGATACATAATTCTAGGTATCACATGATCATTTTGATTTTGATATACTTAAAAGTTCTACAGTTATATCTTAAATTTATAATTTCTTTATGCAGCTATATTTTTAACATCAATGTAAGTATAGTCTTTTAAATTTTTGAGCTTGTTTACTTTGTTGTCCAAATCAACATATCATATTTTGGTAATGCCAAATTTTGGCACACCAAATTTCTAGAGTGCTGGCTTTGTTTGTTTTGACGGCTTTGCCAAATTCTGATAGAGTTTGAAGAGAGAGCTTCTTGAACTGCCAAAATTTAGTAAGATAGTAATAATTGAAATGTGTTTACTTTGTTGCCTTACTAAAATTTAATAAGGTTAAAAGTGGCAACAAATTGGACAAATCTTTTTATATATAAGTATTGTCATATTGGTTAACAATGTTGTTTTATAAAACTTTAATATATAATATCTGAGATTATGCGTCGCATATTAAAATTTTTATGGTTTTCTATAATTTGAACCGTAATAGGTAAGGTAATTAAATAAATAATACTGCAATGCATACCGATTAACTAGATTACGAAATCGTCGTGCTTACGGGCCTCGAATATTTCGCCTCGAATATTTCCCCGTCCGCTCGGAGTCGAGTCCAACTGCTCGTGAGTTCGCTCGCCGCCGCCGCCTGCGCCGATTCCCATCCATCCCGTGGGCGAGCAGGGGCGCTGTCGTTCGTCGTGCTGCTGCCGCCGCATCCTGGTGAGCATCCATCCGTTCCGCACATGTTCTTTCCGATCTCTCTCTACCCACGCACTTCTACTCGATTTTGCGTTAAACCCTAGCGTCTGCTCTATAAATTTGCCCTAACCTTAATAACAATTTGCCTTTACTGTTTTTCTTCCTTCAGCTTACCTCGGGGGGTGGGGGGGTCGATTTCGTGTTTGCGTCCCTTTAGATAGAATTTTTTTCCCCCGATGTTCGAGTGCATATATTGGTCGGGTCGGGCAATCCCTTTTATCTTCTTTCATTTAATATACCTGAAAACAACGCCATCTTCTACCTTTTGCATTTCTCTGTGCTGTTGTGAATACAGCTGTGGAGGTCATGGCAATGCTGTTCGTGAAAATTGATGATGCCACTCTAGTTTTCAACTGTCTATGTGTCTTGATGATTCAGTCTCTGACCACTGCTATTCTTACCGCTTACAGTGCTAAAGTTTGTACCTTGCCTTGGAGCATTAGTCATGGAGAGTCACCAGTACTCCTTGGAACAGGATAATGTTGACAGACAGGCCATTCAATCAGTTTATGGATTAACAAAACGTCCAAATTTCTCTTCAGAAGGTATAGTTGGTGAAAGTTGCATTGTGAGGACAAATTGTTTCAGTGTTCATCTGGAGTCTTTGGATGATCAGACTATCTATGGATATGATGTAAGTTTCTGATTCACATAACTTGTCTATAACATGAAATTTATTTGCACCATTAGTTTCTGTATCTGATGTTATTTTTATCAGGTGTGTGTCACTCCTAAGGTTGGAATCAATCGTGCTGTTATTAGAGAGTTGGTAAAACAGCAGAAAGATTCTGGTTTGGGTGGCCGTCTTCCTGCCTATGATGGAAGGAAGAGGCTATACACATCTGGTCCATTACCATTTGATTCACACACGTTTCTTGTTCCGCTGGATAGTATTGAAGACGGTCCTGAAGAGTCAAGGAGAGTGAGAGATTTTGTGGTCACTTTAAAATTTGCTGCAAAAATTTCCTTACAGACTTTACGCAAGTTCTGTGGTGGGAAGGAAAACCATGAAAGTCGAGCGGCCCTGCGAGCACTTGATGTTGTTCTACAGGAATTACCCATTGCAAGGTTAGCTTTTGTTCTCACTGTCTTTCATTTTCTTAGGACTGTCTTTCTGTATTATTATTCCCATAGCAGGTCATTCGATAATTTTGCATATTCAGGTATACCCAATTTGCGGGGTCATTTTATTCACCTAACTTAGGAGAATGCCGGCAATTGTGTAATGTCTTGGAAAGCTGGCGTGGTTTTCACCAAAAAATACAAGCTACTCAGATGGAACTTCAACTGAATATCGGTCAGATCCCAACTATTCATCATGGTTTTATATTTCAGACCCGAGAATGAGAATTTCTATGTTGCCCCTTCCGAAATTGATCTTGCTTTGATTGAGTTGAACTTCTTATAAATAATACGGTACAAGTGGTAATGAAGAAAACCGTAAGATTGTTCATATTAAAACCGTTTCTTATGTTGTGTATTAGGAACACATGTCCTCAATAATTACCGTTCAGTATAAAATATAGTTACATGTTTGTACCATTTCCGTTAAAACAGATGATAATTATAGCATGGCATTTTGATCTGAAAGATGTCTTTCAGTTAAAACAGAAAACAACTACAGGTTCGTAGTATAAATGAAGTGACAAAATATCTTACAAGTTGGGCAGCGATGAACAAACATCTTACATGTTGTTTGTTCTAACAGGGAAGATGTGAAAGAAAATAATGGTGAGAGAGACAATCGAGTGAGACTCTGTCTCAAGTCTGGCTCGAACCAACGTATATACAGATCCAATTCAATGACACTCAGACTCACCATGGCAGACAAAGGAGACAAAAAAAGAAGCTCAGAAAGTGGCTGCAAACAGTTTGTACAACCTGCCCTCATATGATCCTATCAGATACACTCAGCACGTCCCTCCTGACTGACAACATTTTCAGGATCTGTCCTTGCCTAGCTGCAAAAAGGCCCAGGTCTCAGTGCAGGAGCATGCAGTGTGAAGCAAACAGAGAGCAGAAAAACAAAGTTTTACCTTCCACGAAACGGCAATAAGATAGGAATAAGTGTATACCCAGCTTATAAATCCAGGAAACACCTCTTCTATCGCCTTGTTTACAGCCGTGTAATCAATCTGAAATTAAAAAAAAAAGATCAAGCACTCAAAATACTAAAAAAGAACATTAGAAACCGCTGAAAAGAATTTAAGAGTATAAACAGATCTCTTGCCTGCCGTCCTATGGCGATGTCACGCTGATGCTCAACAAAATTTCTAAGAAATCTTACCAAGCTAACCAGGCTGCCATCATAATCGTCCCAATTAATCTCGTTTGAACTGAGGAAAACAGAAAATTTGGTGCTTTTCTTCACCATGGACTGCCACACCCAGTCTCAAAAGTTTTGCTCGAGAGCATTGTTTAGTTCGACACGTTTTTTATCAGTAAGATCATACAGGCTCTCATTCAGGGGCTCAATAGCAGCGACTCTTTCTTTATCCGAGGCCAAGATATATGGATGTTTCATGATTACCTCAACGTCGTCACTGCCAATAAAGCTAAGACAAATTAGATGGTTGTGAAACAATTGAAAAGGTGCAAGATATATGAAAAGCTTAGTTGTTTCCTTGAGAAAGTAGTCAAATTGGATTTACTAAAGTGAAGTGCATGCATGCTAAGTGAATTGCTTAGCTAGTTTTGAGCTATTAGATGATTTGTAACATGAGGTGTAAAAATGTGATATTGTAGCAGGTCGGTTGCTAGTCCGATAGAAGAACATATATCCCTAAAAAAAAAGATAGAAGAACATATACTCCTGTATAAAAAATGTCTTGGATTATGTAAGATATGATAAATACTCTAGTGCATAAACTTCTACTATTTAATCATGATTAGTGATTAGAGCCAACAATTTAATTGTTACACTTGTTAGGATGCATATAAGTGGGTTTTTTTAGCCCTTGCATATTTCTTATACTAGTGCATAATTTTTTTAAAAAATAAAATTTAGAGTAATTAGTTACTAACCTGTGTTGCATGAGCACCTTAAATGCGTCATACTCCAATGTATTGAAAGCTCCGATTCTTTCAAGGAAGGAGCAAAACCTCACTCGCTGAGACTTTTTGGTTCTAGCATCATCGCATGGCAAGCGACTTGCATAGATTAGCTTCAGTAGTTTATCTTCATCATTACCCTGGCCATAAGCAAAACTTAACTTTGAATGCATAGAGTAGTTTCCGTATCCCGCCACGTGAAGTGCTTGCAAAGCTTCCAAAATTTCCCTACAAAATAAATTGTATGTTAATTTTATTTGACCCAAGCTACATCTATTATCTATACTGTCCTATGTAATCTAAGAGTAAAGACGTTACCTGATATTTTTCCTCCAGCGTTTTTTTGGTTTATGTTGTTTTCTCCTCCCAGATTGTTGATGATCTATTCTATCAATGTCTTGAGCTTTAGAGAAGGGGTTCAGCCGCTCATAACAGACAAAGTACCGGCACAACCTTCTGTTATAGCCTATAAAATATACTTTGGCAATTCTTTTGTGGTTAACTTTTAGTGAGCACCTTTGAAAAGTTTCTGCAGTATTCAGACTGTCTACGAGCAGGAAAGAGCAAAGAATGTCATGTGGTTTATCTTCTGAATCGACAACAAACGACATCTTGCCATTGATGAGGCGTACAGATTCACCCTCTTCAGATTCACCTTCTTCTTTGTCTATTGTGTACGATATTAGAACTCCTCCGGCGACAAGATCATTGGTGGCACGTAGGTGTTGCGGTATGTTCCACTCAATGTATTCCTTCTCCAGTACTTGCAAATGCCATGGCTTGTCCGGATCAACTGCAGGGTGAACCCAGTATTTTAGATGGATGGGTTAACTTATCTAATACAATTCCAAAATAATTCATATACAAGTGTCACGAAGCAAGATTTATTAGCATCACTCATTGGAAAATTACAAGAGATACTTAGAGAACATATAGGGCATTGGGTCCTACTCTACCTCTACCCTGATCAACATTTTCTTAAGAGGAAAGAGGGATGACCTCTCCCCATGTTTCTATTAATAGAAACGATCAAGTTTTTATAAATAGCAACAACACAGGGGAAAAAAAATGAAAAGAAGCTCGATGAGCAAACTGTTATCAGGCTACTGGCACGATCCCATCCCTCTTCTAGACAACTAACAGTGTCGGAGCACATAGCTCCTCTAGCAAGAATGCAAGATACCCTCGTTCCCACTTCTCCGACAAACAACATCAATAGCAATAACATCAATAGCTTGACATAAGCTTAAGAGTGGTGGTGGGGGGGGCAACATTATATAAGCATACAAAGAGTGTTCAAAAGATCAGAAGTTCAAACAAAGTTTCTCTTACTATAGGACAGGTATTTAAAAATGTAAACTTTTTAGCAAAAAGTGTAAAATATAGTATAATGTCAGCAAGAAAATATTAGTAGTGTGAAAATAAAATAAATAATCCATGTACGCCCTAAAAGGAATAAGAAGAATCAAACCCCTAATTCTCAGGGATGAGACATCCATCAGCTAACCTACCTATGCAGTGTTGCATAGATTACTACCTACATCAACTTGAAAACACTGGAGGGGCCACTACCCAGTTTGGCCTCCATTTTGCTCTGCCACTGGCAACAACACATGAAAAAAAATGAAAAGAAGCTGGATGAGCAAACTGCTATCGGGCTAATGGCGGCCATCCCATCTCACTTCTAGACAACTAACAACATCATCAAAGTTCTGGCTACAAAAAGAATGATAACATCAGGGAACAGTTTTTTTGGTTTCCCTAACAGGCGAAGACCAACTGCATGATACAACAACGCATTGTGGTAAAATTATCAGATTTTGTTGCATAGGAAACTGCATAGGTAAAATGTAAATCTAGATTATCACTACTACAGAAAGGGGCTTTCTGGACGAGGCCCCCAACAGTTTCCAGGCGGGCCATAAGTGGCCGCGCCTGGAAAAACCGGTCCCGAGGGGGCTGGCTGTTGAACCGCACGCGATAATAAGTTATCCCGTGCGGTCGGCTTAAGCCGACCACACGGGATAAGTCATTATCGCGTGCGGCTTCCTTAAGTCGACCGCACGAGATAAGATTATCCCGTGCGGTCCGCTTAAGAACCCGCACGGGATAATGCTTATCCCGTGTGGTCTGCTTAAGAACCCGCACGGGATAATGATTATCCCGTGCGGTTCGTTAGGTGAACCGCACGCGATGATGCACTATAAAACACTCCCACCCCCCGACAGTGCCACTTTGAACTTGGTGTTCCTCTCTCCAAAAAAATGCAATTATAGGGGGGAAGGTTTTCAACTTGTATTCTTCAATTGGAATCAATACAAAAGGTACCATGCTTGATCTTCTCTTCCATTTGCTTCCACTTTTAAAAGTTTTTATTGGTTTAATGTGAAGATATTTGAATTTATTTTAACTCGGTTTCTCTCTCCAAAAATAGACATTTTCTTTTGGTGGGAGATTGTAGAGTTAAAATCTTTGATTGAAATCAATATAAAAGGTAATGTGTTCGATCATCTCCTTCATTTGCTTCCGTTTTTGTAAAATTTCATTGGTTGAATGCGAAGATATGTAAACTTGTGCGAATTGGTACTTTGTGCTATATATGTATGTAATTTGTAGGTCAAATATTTTATTTTTTTGATTGAACCATTTTTTGGTAGCTAATATTGTCTCCGTATTATTATTTGTTGTGAATGAGGTTTTAGTTAAAAAGTATGAATTAAGTTTAATTTGTTTATTTAGAAAACACCGGCAATATAATATTAATTAATGCTGTGAATTTTTTAGATGGATCGGACATGGATGTATGAGACACGGAGAACTCATCCGGTGTTCATGAGAGAAGCATCAACATTTATTGACAAGGCTAAGACACACGCTTTGAGAGAGAGTAGGAAGGATATTTTTTGTCCATGCCTGGATTGCAAGAATCAGAAGATGTGTAAAGATCCGGATGTAATCCTGGGACACATAATTCAGCGTGGATTTGTGGAGAAATATACAGTTTGGATTTATCACGGGGAAGTCGCCCCTCCTGTAGAGATTGGTGATATTTGGTTCGATCAGGCAGAGGATTTTATAATTGATGACATGTCTCGTCAAATGACTGGTGATTTTGGCGGCACTGGTTTTGACGCCGCAGAGGTTGATATTGATCTTGATCTTGAGGATATGTTGCGGCACGCTGAAACAGAGGTCCTAACGGAGAAAGCAAAAGATTTAAATAATTGGGAGGCGTTGCAGAAATCAACGAAAGATCTTTTGTACGATCAATCAAAGGGATGTGACATGCAGTATACAGTGTTGCGGTCGGTGCTAGAACTTCTTAGATTGAAGGCCAGGCACGGCTGGTCTGATACTAGTTTTAATGAATTGATGGGTCTTCTTAGAACTATACTTCCTAAGCCTAACTTGTTGCCAGCTAACACCTACCAAGCCAAGAAACTGATATGTCCATTATCACTTGGTGTGGAAAAGATCCATGCATGTATTAATCACTGTGTACTTTATCGCAATGAATACGCTGACTTGGAGAAGTGTCCAACTTGTGGGGCGAGTAGGTACAAAAAGGATAACAGTGCCACCGATAGTGCTGTTGCCGAACCAAATACATTGGTTGAGCCAGGAAAAAAGATTCCGGCCATGGTGATGTGGTACTTGCCAGTGAAAGATCGCATGAAGCGATTGTTCTCGAACCCCGCCGACGCCGAGTTGATGAGATGGCATCAAGAGGGTCGGAAAACAGATGGTATGATTCGACACCCCGCCGATGCTCGACAATGGAGAAACTTTGATTCGAAGCATCCAGAATTTGCAAATGATCCGAGAAATGTAAGGTTTGCGTTGAGCACGGATGGAATGAATCCGTTTGGTGATCTAAGCAGCTCGCACAGCACTTGGCCTGTTCTGCTCACCATGTATAACCTTCCGACATGGTTATGTCAGAAGCGAAAGTATATTTTGTTGACTATCCTTATACAAGGGCCAAAACAGCCTGGCATCGATCTAGACGTGTTTCTTGAACCTTTGATGGAGGATATGCAAGAAATGTGGGAAGAGGGTGTACGATTGTTTGATGCGTACCGACAGGAGCATTTTACTCTGCGTGCTATCATATTCGTTACTATAAACGATCTACCAGCAAATTTTTCTCTCTCAGGACAGATTAAAGGAAAGACCGGATGTCTTATATGCCTGGACAACACATCGTACATATACCTGACCTCGTCAAAAAAGTTAGTTTACATGCGTCATCGTCGTTTCTTACCACAAAAGCATAGGTATCGTGCGATGGCTACCTTTTTTGACAAAACTGTTGAGGAAGGTACTGCCCCCGAAGCAAAGGATGGTTCCACGGTGTTTAAGCTGACAAAAAACATAAAGGTCGTGTTCGGCAAGGGAAAGACAGCTTTAGGCAAGAGGAAGAAAGAAGTGGTAGAAAACACGCTGCCCTTCAAGAAACATTCAATCTTTTTCAAGTACCTGACGTACTGGAAAGACCTGGAGATTCGCCATGCCATCGATGTCATGCACCTCGAGAAGAACGTGTTCGACAGCACCATCGGGACTTTACTTGACATCCCAAGTAAAACAAAGGATGGGTTGAAGTCACGTAACGACCTGGTCAATTTGGGCATAAGGAAAGATCTCCACCCGATAGAGCTAACGAATGGTAAGATTGAGATTCCACCGGCATGCTACTCAATGTCACCAGAAGAGAAAAAAGCTTTCTGTCAATGTCTTCGTGGATTGAAAGTGCCGACTGGATTCTCATCGAATATCCGGAAACTAGTATCAATGAAAGATTTGTCGATTTCTGGATACAACGCTCACGACTGTCATAAGATGCTTACGGTATTCCTCCCTATCGCTATAAGGGCGGTGAAACCAGTGCACACCAAGGTAGTGATAACAAAGCTGTGCTATTTTTTTAATCGAGTTTCACAGAAAGTTTTTGATCCAGAAGAATTAGGACCCCTTCAGAAATTCGCAGTCGAGACCGCTTGCCAGCTAGAGATGTTTTTTCCTCCATCGTACTGGGACATGATGGAACATCTCATTGTTCACATTGTCCCTCAAATTATTGAACTTGGTCCTCTATACCTACATCAAATGTGGGCGTACGAGCGATACATGGCCGTTCTGAAAGGGTATGTCCGTAATCGTGCTCATCCGGAGGGCTCGATGATAGAGGGTTACACAACTGAGGAGGTTGTCGAGTGTTGCCTAGATTATATGAGCGATGCCAACCCCATTGGGATACCGGTGCCTCGACATGATGGAAGGTTATCTGGGAAGGGTACTGTGGGAAGAAAATGCTTCTACGACAACGATTACAAAGCGGTATCAGATGCACACAGCAGTGTTCTTCAACAACTCGCCATCGTTGCGCCCTACATTGAGCAACACACTTCCGATATCAGAGCATGCAATCCTGGGCGATCCGACGGTTGGGTTTCGAAAGAACAGAAGCGCACGTTTCCCCAGTGGCTGAAGGATCAAAAGCTACCGTGTGGAGAATCAATCGAGGAAAAAACGATAGAAAGACTTGCAGCTGGCCCAACAAGCCTTGTGACCTCATGGCAAGGGTATGATATCGGAGGATATTCTTTTTACACAAACAGCAAAGATAGGAAAAGCTCAGCGCAGAACAGTGGGGTTCGTGTCGTAGCGTTGGACGCAACAGGGCAGAACAAGTCTTACTACGGGATCATACAAGAAATATGGGAACTTGACTACGGTTTAAACATTCAGATCCCTGTTCTCAGATGCCAATGGGTGAAAGACATCATGGTAGATAAATTTGGATTTACTTGTGCCGAACGGAGTAAAATTGGACATAAGGATGATCCATGGGTCCTTGCGGAGCGTGTTGCACAGGTTTTTTATGTGAAGGATCCTTCCGATGAAAAGATGGACATTATTGTATCGGGCAACCAAAACATCATTGGAATTGACAACATTCAAGACGCACGCGATTTAACCAGTATGACGCCATTGAGTTATTCACAGATCTTCCTACGTGAATGAAACACATTGAGAGTGTCCTCGACGAATCAAAGTTTGCATCCGTGCGGAAGGATGTTAATCCAAAAATAGTGAAACGCTAGTTTCTTTTTTTGTACAATATGTTTTTACACGCGAATGTATCAAGCTTATGGTGTTACCAGTGAACGTGTGGTTTTATATCGAACTTCTGGTATTTATGTGGATGATTAATATGTTAATAAATTAATATGTGAGCAATTGATATATTAATATGTGACGAATTTATATTGATTGAATTTTTTTACATTGATATGTTAGCATGTGCATTCATATTTGTTAGTTTTATAGTTTTACATGGGACAATTAATAAATGCAATAATTAATATGTTAATAAATATTTTAGCATTCATATTTTTTTACTTTTACAGTTTTAAAATAAGGGCGCCAATTATCTCGTGCGGGCTCTTAAGCCGCCCGCACGGGATAATTGGCACCTATATATAGTCGCGCGGGATCCCTAAAATTTTCTAAGTCCCCGACGAGTCCAGATCTGTGCCGCCAGGCTGCCGAAAATTTCTAAGCCGCCGTGCGCCGCCGCCCATCTCTCTCTCTCTCGGCGCCCTCCCGCCCGCCGGCCTCAAGCCCCCCGCGCCACCCAGATCTGTGCCGCCCATCTCTCTAGCCCTCTCTCGCCACCTGCCCCCGTCGCGCCGCCCATCCCCGCGCGCGCTGCCGCCCGCCGACGACGACGTCCCGCCGACGACGACTCCCCGGCCGCCGACGCCTACCGACGACGACACCCCGGCCGCCGACGCCCACCGACGACGACGTCGCGGCCGCCGCCGACGACGCCCACCGACGACGACGCCCCGGCCGCCGACGCCGTGCAGCCGACGATGCCTCACACCGGCCCCCACAACCGACGCCGACGTCCCTCCTCGCAAGGTGAGATGAGATGGAATGGATGTGGGATGGATGAATGGAATGGGTGGATGTGTTGTGATGGATGGATGAATGGAATGGATGGATGTGTTCGAATGGCACGTCAATTGTTCGACGAAATGCCTTCAAGGGATATATGTTAATTTTTTTTGATGAATTTTCGATGTTAGATTAGATAGATGCATATAAGTAATTAAGTATTAATTATTATAAATTTGAAAAAATAAATTATTTGATTTTTCAATAAACTTCTATATAAAATACTTTTGCACGAAATGTATCATTTTGAATTTTGAAAAATATGTTCATGATGAATGGAATGGATGGATGTGTTTGGATGGCACGTCCATTGTTCAATCCTTCGCCAGGGTGTTCCTAATAACTAAACACAACGATGAATTTTCATGCAAAATACTCTCCCTTTTCTATAATATAAGTATTTGTATAACTATATTGTCTAAAAAGGAAAAAAATTCTTTTCATTAGTTCCCACCATTAGTTAAATTTTGAATTTTGAATTGTTAAATGCCATTCCCAAGCTTCTGAATGGTTAAAAATATTTAGATTTCTGTGTATTCTAATTAGTATCCAAGAAATGCGTATATTCTTGTACAAATTAATTTTGAATTCTAGAAATTAAATAAGCGGAGGGAATATTGGTTTGAATGTTTCATGTACTCAAACATATTCAATGGCTTTGGCCATGTTTAATTTCTTTTAGATTTGACTATTTCCCCCCTAAATTTCATACGTGGAAAAGGCCCTGTTTCCGTGGTTGATTTTAAAAACTGCAGAAAGTCCAGATCACGCATGTTGTTATAAGTCCAAGTTTACATAGAATGCCACTAGTACACAACAGTACACAATCTTAGTGCTAACTCAAAATCGGATAGCTATTACTGCTGATTTGCTTAGGGTCACTTTGGTTTATATGAAAAACATACAAAATTTGGAGATCAATCATATAGGAACAAATTCTATGAAGGCCTTTGAAACAAATGATTGAATCTTCTGATTTTATTTTAAATTCCAATGAACATTCATACAGAGATTTTAGATAGAAGTTAGCGAGAGCTTCAACCTCGCGGAAAATTTCTTATGAGTCCACTTTTATTGAGAATTAATAACTGTGAACGTATTATTATGTATAATATTTGTATTATACATATGTATAATATATGTGATGTTTGTAAATTAGATGTTTATTTATGTATATATGTATAATCTACATTAATATATTTAGCATTTGTTAATATATGTATGATATTAGCATTTTTTAATATACATAATATTTGTATTATACATAATATTAGCATTGTTTGTAAATATATGTATAATATATGTGATGTTTAAATTTTGCCCCAAATTTTAATACTCTAAAAATGCTAATATTATGTATAATATTTCTTCCGCCTGGTATTTTAGTTACAATAAGATGAAAATAAAATTAATTGTGTTACGACCAACCGTAGATCAAATGTCGACCGAGAAAGCTCCCTCCGATGCACCCAACGTCGAACCAACGCAAGAGGTTTCGAGCGAAGGCACATGGCAGACACCAAGCGATCCGATGTGCCATGTCGAAGTTACGCCAGCACCACCGGTTGAAGAAGACCCCGACTACATCCCTATGGAGGAAGCAGTAAGTCGAGTTGTAGTGTTATAAACTAAGCCGTCTCCCTCTCGGTCGCGTTTAACTTTTTCTGATGTACGAACAGATGAAAACAAGACGCCAGCCAAAAAGAAAGGCTGCCAAGTCTGCTGTAATAGCCGAATGCGAGACGGACACGGCAACGTCCGGTCCGGTAGAAACCGACACCGGAGAAACTTCCGGTCAAAAGGGAAGACGTGCTAAGAGAAGTAAGACCCAAACCCCCAAGGAGACATACTACATCACCTCTTTGAACCAGGATGGGAAACCAGTAGAGCCCAAGGTAGCAATGACTAAATTCAGCACCACCTGCGGTGTGGTGGCCAGAACGCACGGCCCTTTGAATGTAGATTCCTGGGAGCAGGTGGATGACAACATGAAGAACTTCATGTGGAACGAGTTGCAGAAGTGGCTTGTCTATCCACCTGGTTCAGAGGCTATGGGAAAATAATTTGCCCTAAAAACGATGGCGCATCGGTGGAGGCAGTGGAAATCGGACTTGAACACTCACTACGTGCAACAGAACAAGACTCCATTCGCCGACTACGGTGGTATTACGCAGGCCGAATGGGACACCTTTGTGGCAAAGATGACAAGCCCGGAAGCCTTAGCGCGGAGGAAAAAGATGTCCGATCTAGCTAAAAGGAACAAATACCCACACCGGTTGGGCTCGAGCGGCTACGATGGCCACGTAGAGAAGTGGCGAGCAACTGAAGAGAAGTTTGCCGCCCAAGGCAAGCCCCTGCTTGTAGATGCCCTAAAGGAAAGAAGCAAAAACTGGGTTTGGGCACGGAGCACAGGGCAAGTCACCGATGCGGGAGAGATCCAGTTCGAGGATCCGGATATCGCGGAAAAAGAGAAAACAGGGGAATTCATTGCCAAGAGAGAACATGATCAACTAACAGCTGCATTAGGCAACCCTGAACATTCCGGACGAGTAAGGGGCCTATCGTCAAGGACGAGCTGGAAGGAAGGGTTTCCGGAGGAAGCTAAGGGTTACAAGAAACGGGACAGGTACAAACAGAAATTGGAAGAGAGGATAGCAAAACAAGTTGAACAACATTTCTACTCTCTTGTTGCTCAAAATCGTCAAGCCTTCCCGCACTTGTTCCATCAATCCGAAGAACCCACAGTACAGGTGCCAAGCAGTGTCGGGTCAGTGGACACCGCACCTTATGCAGTAGACAACATAACTGCCCCGACGCCGTGCAGCCTGCTCGTGCCGATAGGAAGGGCCGGGAAGAGAAAGGAGGTGGGTACAGGACTTGCGATACCAGGGCGCCAAATTCAGAACACGCCAATCCCTGAAGAATATGCAAGGGTGCAAGTGGCCAAGGTGCATGCAGAGCATACCAGTTTAGAGATAGATATTCCAACACCGGACGGGATACAATTGCTTGGGGATGCGGTGAATCAGTTTATACTATGGCATCGACGAGATATACTGCTGGTCGGTCCATCGCCTTCAACCCCACGCCCGCCGGCTCCAAAGATTGCTGCTGCGCCTGCACCAACTTCTCCACCAGGGCAAGATTCGCCAACTAATAGGCCTGCCTCCCCACCTCCCTCCTCCCCTAATCCTTTAGGTCCAGGTTCACCACATCTATCAACCCCTGAAGTCCCCGCAGAACAACCTCCTCCGACACCACAGTCTGCATTAGCGCTACCTGAAAGGCCTCTTATGAGAAGCGCAAGTCTTCCAAGTCCGACCAAGCTTGAACCTCGTCGGCTTATCCCGACAATGATTAGGTCAACTTATGATAAGGAAAAAATGGCCGTATACGAGGAAAGGTTAGTATTCCAGGCTTTCAGGGGGAGAGCGTCGACTGACAAGAAGCAGGATGAAACTCCACATTTGTCAGATTCACAAAAATCGGTGAAAAATCAAATGGAGGACCTGCAAAACTGGACTTCCGACGAAGTGCCAACAAAGTACGTGCACGGGAAGCTGTTCCTGCCCCCGAAGCTCATGGAAGGCCTGCCTTGGGAAATGAGGCTGATGCATGACTGGTATCTGAAGGCATCTAAAAAAGGCCTGGGCATGATTACTGTGAAGGTCCTGGATAACGCTTTCACTAGTGGCCCAAATGGGATGCTGGTAATCGATTTCAACGACCTTCACGCATTATTCAAGCTGGACAAAATGGATATAANTGCAGGAGCATGCAGTGTGAAGCAAACAGAGAGCAGAAAAACAAAGTTTTACCTTCCACGAAACGGCAATAAGATAGGAATAAGTGTATACCCAGCTTATAAATCCAGGAAACACCTCTTCTATCGCCTTGTTTACAGCCGTGTAATCAATCTGAAATTAAAAAAAAAAGATCAAGCACTCAAAATACTAAAAAAGAACATTAGAAACCGCTGAAAAGAATTTAAGAGTATAAACAGATCTCTTGCCTGCCGTCCTATGGCGATGTCACGCTGATGCTCAACAAAATTTCTAAGAAATCTTACCAAGCTAACCAGGCTGCCATCATAATCGTCCCAATTAATCTCGTTTGAACTGAGGAAAACAGAAAATTTGGTGCTTTTCTTCACCATGGACTGCCACACCCAGTCTCAAAAGTTTTGCTCGAGAGCATTGTTTAGTTCGACACGTTTTTTATCAGTAAGATCATACAGGCTCTCATTCAGGGGCTCAATAGCAGCGACTCTTTCTTTATCCGAGGCCAAGATATATGGATGTTTCATGATTACCTCAACGTCGTCACTGCCAATAAAGCTAAGACAAATTAGATGGTTGTGAAACAATTGAAAAGGTGCAAGATATATGAAAAGCTTCGTTGTTTCCTTGAGAAAGTAGTCAAATTGGATTTACTAAAGTGAAGTGCATGCATGCTAAGTGAATTGCTTAGCTAGTTTTGAGCTATTAGATGATTTGTAACATGAGGTGTAAAAATGTGATATTGTAGCAGGTCGGTTGCTAGTCCGATAGAAGAACATATATCCCTAAAAAAAAAGATAGAAGAACATATACTCCTGTATAAAAAATGTCTTGGATTATGTAAGATATGATAAATACTCTAGTGCATAAACTTCTACTATTTAATCATGATTAGTGATTAGAGCCAACAATTTAATTGTTACACTTGTTAGGATGCATATAAGTGGGTTTTTTTAGCCCTTGCATATTTCTTATACTAGTGCATAATTTTTTAAAAAAATAAAATTTAGAGTAATTAGTTACTAACCTGTGTTGCATGAGCACCTTAAATGCGTCATACTCCAATGTATTGAAAGCTCCGATTCTTTCAAGGAAGGAGCAAAACCTCACTCGCTGAGACTTTTTGGTTCTAGCATCATCCCATGGCAAGCGACTTGCATAGATTAGCTTCAGTAGTTTATCTTAATCATTACCCTGGCCATAAGCAAAACTTAACTTTGAATGCATAGAGTAGTTTCCGTATCCCGCCATGTGAAGTGCTTGCAAAGCTTCCAAAATTTCCCTACAAAATAAATTGTATGTTAATTTTATTTGACCCAAGCTACATCTATTATCTATACTGTCCTATGTAATCTAAGAGTAAAGACGTTACCTGATATTTTTCCTCCAGCGTTTTTTTGGTTTATGTTGTTTTCTCCTCCCAGATTGTTGATGATCTATTCTATCAATGTCTTGAGCTTTAGAGAAGGGGTTCAGCCGCTCATAACAGACAAAGTACCGGCACAACCTTCTGTTATAGCCTATAAAATATACTTTGGCAATTCTTTTGTGGTTAAATTTTAGTGAGCACCTTTGAAAAGTTTCTGCAGTATTCAGACTGTCTACGAGCAGGAAAGAGCAAAGAATGTCATGTGGTTTATCTTCTGAATCGACAACAAACGACATCTTGCCATTGATGAGGCGTACAGATTCACCCTCTTCAGATTCACCTTCTTCTTTGTCTATTGTGTACGATATTAGAACTCCTCCGGCGACAAGATCATTGGTGGCACGTAGGTGTTGCGGTATGTTCCACTCAATGTATTCCTTCTCCAGTACTTGCAAATGCCATGGCTTGTCCGGATCAACTGCAGGGTGAACCCAGTATTTTTGATGGATGGGTTAACTTATCAAATACAATTCCAAAATAATTCATATACAAGTGTCACGAAGCAAGATTTATTAGCATCACTCATTGGAAAATTACAAGAGATACTTAGAGAACATATAGGGCATTGGGTCCTACTCTACCTCTACCCTGATCAACATTTTCTTAAGAGGAAAGAGGGATGACCTCTCCCCATGTTTCTATTAATAGAAACGATCAAGTTTTTATAAATAGCAACAACACAGGGGAAAAAAATGAAAAGAAGCTCGATGAGCAAACTGTTATCAGGCTACTGGCGCGATCCCATCCCTCTTCTAGACAACTAACAGTGTCGGAGCACATAGCTCCTCTAGCAAGAATGCAAGATACCCTCGTTCCCACTTCTCCGACAAACAACATCAATAGCAATAACATCAATAGCTTGACATAAGCTTAAGAGTGGTGGTGGGGGGGGGCAACATTATATAAGCATACAAAGAGTGTTCAAAAGATCAGAAGTTCAAACAAAGTTTCTCTTACTATAGGACAGGTATTTAAAAATGTAAACTTTTTAGCAAAAAGTGTAAAATATAGTATAATGTCAGCAAGAAAATATTAGTAGTGTGAAAATAAAATAAATAATCCATGTATGCCCTAAAAGGAATAAGAAGAATCAAACCCCCAATTCTCAGGGATGAGACATCCATCAGCTAACCTACCTATGCAGTGTTGCATAGATTACTACCTACATCAACTTGAAAACACTGGAGGGGCCACTACCCAGTTTGGCCTCCATTTTGCTCTGCCACTGGCAACAACACATGAAAAAAAATGAAAAGAAGTTGGATGAGCAAACTGCTATCGGGCTAATGGCGGCCATCCCATCTCACTTCTAGACAACTAACAACATCATCAAAGTTCTGGCTACGAAAAGAATGATAACATCAGGGAACAGTTTTTTTGGTTTCCGTAATAGGCGAAGATCAACTGCATGATACAACAACGTATTGTGGTAAAATTATCAGATTTTGTTGCATAGGAAACTACATAGGTAAAATGTAAATCTAGATTATTAACCAACCAACAACAAGAAAAGGGTGCATTTGTTGATAACCAAATGGCAATAAGAAAATTGAATTACTATTCCACACAGAGTACAACAGCCAACTTTTGTTTATAGTTGTTCAAGGCAGCACCAGTCATTTAACACACACAATCATATTTCCTCCGTCCCAAAATTATAGGGCGTCTTTTTTCAAAGAAAAATCAAACTCGATAATTTTTTACTAATAATTATACTAATCATATCTATCCTAAATATTATGCATGTTATATTATTAGATTCATAATTTAAAACTTTCACGTGATGCTAATTTTGTATTCGTTGAACATATAACATAAAATAAATTAATGGTTAAAGTATGTCATTGAGGATTGTGTAAAAAAAGTATGAACCTTATAATTTAGGACGAAGGGAGTACCAATTAAGAACGATAATCTAATCTTGAACGCTAGACATTTGCAGCAGGTGTACAGTTCTGTAACATTTCTCTAATATATATAGTATCAATATACTTTTGCAACTAAGTCGGATTGGCAATCCCTTGTCCTCTGTGACTCTGCCGCCAATCCATTTCCTCGTCCCCTCGCTGCGAGAGCCCATCGCTGCATATACAAACAAACAGGTGGTCAATGTTGACGAAGAAACAAAGCTGCATCCTTGACATCCCGGAGTGAGTACGTGGTCAAAATTCAAGAGCAAAATTGCACTGAACAATAAGTAGATGTAAATTACTCAAAGATGGAAGAGGCTGTACCATGTTCTTGCTGTTTGTCCTTCCGGTTGGCTTCTCCAATCTCTGTCTGATAGTCCTGGCGTTCGGAAGTAGGTGCTCCTCCCTCCTTCCGCTGGATGCAGTCCTGCTGCTGGTTGTGGTCTGTGCCCGTGGTCGCCACCGCGTGCTCCTGGCAGCAGGTATTTGCCTCCTCCTCCCGACGGTTGCCCGTCGCCGCCGAGTGCTCTTGGCGGCCGGCGTTCACCACTTCCTCCCCCCGAGATGTGCTCTTGGGCACTGCATGCTCCTGACGGCAGGTATTTGCCTCCTCCTCCCGACGGTTGCCCGTCGCCGCCGAGTGCTCTTGGCGGCCGGCGTTCACCACTTCCTCCCCCCGAGATGTGCTCTTGGGCACTGCGTGCTCCTGGCGGCAGGTATTTGCCTCCTCCTCCCGACGGTTGCCCGTCGTCGCCGAGTGCTCTTGGCGGCCGGCGTTCACCACTTCCTCCCCCCGAGATGTGCTCTTGGGCACTGCGTGCTCCTGGCGGCCGGTATTTTTCTCCTCCTCCTCCTCCTCCTCCTCCTCCCCCTGAGCTGTGAGCTTGGGCGGCGCGTGCTCCTGGCGGCCGATATTTTTCTCCTTCCGGTCCCGGAGCTCAATTTGTGTCCATAGTCCTGGATGCCTCATACCATTGATTTCTTGGTTAGTACTACAACACAGAAAGAAACGTGGAGAGACGTACGCGCGTGCCGCCACGGCGGTCTCCACGGCGACGAAAGAGGTGAACTTTCTTGGGAAGCCGGCGGCCATAGTGCATCCTAGCGAAGGCGCATAGAAAAGAAAAGAGGCTGCTTTGAGCCTCCTTGCACGCGCTACGTGCGTTGCGTACGCAGGTGCCGGCCGGTGAGGCGAGACCAACACGCACGCACGCGCAACCGCAACGGCTCAGGATCGAACGCGACGGCGCCGACGAGGAGAAGACGCGCGAGCTAGGTGGGGTGGGAAGGATCGATCGGCACCGGCCCTTACCTTTCGATATCGCGCGCTTGCTTCCTTCTCCAGTTCTCCTCCTCCTTACTGTTGGCCTCCAGCCCTACTCCCTTCCCCCATCCCTCTCATTCTTGCTCCTCCTGGCAGTGGAGTACTAGGTAGACGACAACGACTACAACTGGTTTGCAAATTTGGGAGGGGAGAGGAGGAGGAGGTGGAGAGACCGAGAGAACCCAAAATGCCCACCCAAAACCCAAAACACCCAAAACACCGACCACACCACCCAAGGCTTGCAGGAGACTCCTCTCTCTCTCTCTCTCTTCTTCTTCTTCTTGATAACGATACACAGGGGCGGATGAAGGGGACCGCCTTTTTCTTGCTTGTTTTTTTGCTAACAAGGGAAACCCAAGTACAGACCAGCATACCGCCCTGGCCCCCCGTTGCCACTCCGCTCCCCCTCAGTCAAAGGGACTCAATTTTGAAATTGTATCCATTTGTCATATTGTTTTTCAAATATTTTTTTTAAAAAAAAGTTGGTGAAAATGTTGTAGGAAAATTTTCCAATTTGGTTTAAAATATACTTAAAATTTTCAATTTTTAAATTTATGGTCAAACAATTATGTCCCTTTGTTTTTTTCTCAAATAAATCTATTTTCACGTTGAGGGTTGTGTTTTTCTCGGTATGCTAGCACATAGGTATAAGAGAGGAGATGTAATTCGTAGTGCAGTGGCAAGAAGTGTGTAATTTTAATCCCAAGGTCTCACATTCAATCTCCAAGACGTTCACAATTTTTTTAAAAAAATGTTTGGAGTGAAGAATCTCTCCCTCCAAATCTTGTTTTTTTATAAGTATGAGATAGAAGTAATATAGTCACTTTTTTAAAAAAAATTAACAATCAACTCATAGTCAATTAATGAAATGAGCATAGAGGGAATCCAAATGAAAACTCGATGGCATATAGAGAATAAGGCAAAAATTAAGGGCATAGAAAGAATTAATCGAAAATTCAGGTACATAAGGAGTTTTCTCAACAATAAGGTTGGGTTCGAATGTGCAGCTAGGCTGAGCTATTCAGTGGCAAGGAAAACGCAGCAGGTGATTCGCTCGTGATTAATTGAGTATGAAGTTTGATTTTCTAAAAAAACTTTTATATAGAAAATATTTGTAAAAAAATATCGTTTAGCAATTTAGAAAATGTACTCACGAGATGAGAGAGTAGTTAACCGGATAAGCTCTTTAGAAACCCTCATATATGTTTGATCTATAAAAATTTCATTTAGTCTTACCAAGTTTTGGAGAAAATTGAAAAACAAAAAAAGCCACAAGTAACATTTTTTGAACTGAAAATTTCAGGTCCAAACATTTGTCCAGTTAAAACCGGTCTTATGAGGTAGTTTTAGAACCTTGATTAGCACTGGTACCATATTTTTATATAAAAAAATAAAAAATGGATTCATACATTTGTCCTATAAAAAACTGGTAATTCGTTGGTTACTAATTTTACGGGCTGAACAAGTATTTAAAACAACTCGCACTTTAATTTCTTGCTACGTCGTAAAAACCGGACATTTTAGGATATGCTTAGTTCAAACGTATGAGTGTTTCGCTATCAATTTTATATTAGAGTAAGTTTATAGGGATCAAATAGGTGTACTTTTGAAAACAAATATGCGCATACAATTTTTCCAACCAAGCATATGAGAAAACGATTGATCAAAGGTCAAAGTTTCAGAAAAGTTTGACTGAACCTTGAACTAAACATCAAAAATCCATAACCAGACGGAGCACAATTCACAGCTTGTTCTTCTGGTTTATTGGGGAACAAGAACTATCCCGCAAATATATTTGCCTTGTTGAAACATGCAAGTATATAATGGTGAAATGATGCTGGAGAACAGGGGGTGGGGTGGAGCACCATGGAAAAAGAAGACTCTACTCCATATGTGTTCAGGTCAAGGAAAATAAGGAGTTCTAAAAAAAAAGGAAAATAAGGAATGCATATTGGTGTACACACGGTAGACGGTACACTGCGTCTGCATGGTGCATGCAAATCACCTCGAACGGAGCTCAGATTCATAGACAAAAAGTAACCAGAGCCACACCCACACCGATGGCAGCGATGGGGATCCGCATCCTCTGCCTTTGCTCCCAACGGCAAAGTTTGCCTTACCTTCAATCTGAACCATCCATTAATGGATCAATGATGCTTTCACTGTCCATGGGGCCCACTTCCACTAATAAACAAGAGAAGAGAAGACACATTGAAGGAAAGCTAGTACTTTCCTGCTTAATTAAAAGAACGGACTTGAGAAAATTAAAAGGAGGTGGAGATTGGAAAAAATATCACTGTAAAAAAAATTGTTTATGAACATATAAACTTTTTTCTACGCCATTTGTTTGACGTCTCCTCTACAAGCATCCTTGCAAATAATGAACCATTTTTTCACTGCATTCTTTCATGTTTCATTGTTTACTTCTTGTGGACAATTTTCATAGTCACTATCTGCTTTCTTTTATTTTTCTAGTCAATATTTTTCTTTTATTTTCTATAGAGTTCAATATTGTGTCTTTTGTTTTAATTGATTGAGCAGGAAACAACATATTCCTTCCACGCTCTTTGGAATGGTAGTTGAGGCAATCAAAGCATGCATCATTTGATCTACTGATGGACGACTTAGGTTGAAGCTAAGGAATATTTTGCCGTTGGGAGCAAAGGCAGTGGAAGATGGGAGACATAAAATCCCCTTCTCTCGACCCCCCTTCCCCTGTAAGAGGGGTCGAGCCTCCTCTTTCTAGTAGTAGTTTAGCCAGTGTAGCGTCGGGTTTCTTTCGTTCTTAGGCTTTTTATCGTATCTTTGGGCTCTGTCCCATTTCGACCAAGGTCGTCAGAGTCGTTCCCATGGAGTCCGGATTTGTTAATAAAGGTTCTGATGGTGGTGAGTTCTGGAAGTGGTGGATCGTCGGTTTGTCATACGGTGTGCACAAAAGTAGAGACATGTGGATAGAATCGTCACGGTATCGCCGTAGCTCCCCGACGATTTCATCTATTATGTTGTATGGTCGTTTCATGAAGTTTTGCTTCAGGTACCTTTACCTTCCAAAGGATGGCTCTACGTCAGTGCTCTAAGTTGTACTCATTTCAGCCAAGATGATGAAATTTATATTTCCCTAATCCTTTGTTTTAAGGGGCATTTGCGTATTTGACCCTATTTGAAAGTGTAACTCCTAATTTGATCCTGTTTTTTTAAGTTTGCTCATTTGACCCTCCTTTTTGAAAATGAAGGTTAGGTCTGACCCTATTTCGTGAAACAACGTAACGGTGTTAACTCAAAGAAAAAAACCATTTATGCCCTCCCTTATTCGATCATACTTCTCAATGGTATTTTTTCAATATAATGAATGTCGATAAGTGTTTGATAGTGATAATCTGGTAACAGTTACATGAGTAAAAAAGTTCTAATTCCAACAGAAATGCTCGCCTCCATCACCCGTCGCCGCTGGCGGATCCCGCTGCCTTCAACCGCGCCGTCACCCATCGCTCGTCGTCCTTCTCGTTCGGATCAAAGAGGAGAAGCACCAGCCGTCCTCCCCGTTCGAAGCGAGAAGGAGCAGCCGCCGCTCCTCCTCGTCCCTGAGCCGCCGCCGCCGCTCCTCGTCATCGCCGAGCCGCTGCCGCCCATCCTCGTCCCAGAGCCACCGTCGTCGTTCTCCTCCTCGTCGCCTCGCCGCCGCCGCCGCCGAGCAACTGCCTTTGCACGAGGACGGCGACGGGAGGAATCTCCCCCTACGAGCTCCGATGAGATAGAGGAGAGGGAGAGGGTAAGAAAAAAGTTGTTAGAATTCTAGAAATAGTGTTGATGTGTACTTAAGGGTATTTTGGTCAATTATGACTCATGAAAACATTTTTTATATTCTCTAAATGAAACCCTAACGGTTCAATGAGAATAGGGTCAGACGGCTACTTCGATTTTGAAAAACGGGGTCAAATAAGCAAACTTAAAAAAAAAAGTCAAATTAATAGTTAGACTTCAAAAAAATATCAAAAGAGCTGTTGTCCCTTGTTTTAATATATAATATAAAGAGCTGTTGTCCCTTGTTTTAATATATAATATATTGAATCTTCAAAAAAAGGCAGTGGAAGATGCAAATGGTCACCCCTCCTCCCTCTCCTTCTAGGTCAGTTGGAATGACAGAGTTGCAGCTTTCCTAGCTGGCGCAGTCGTGTTGTGTGATGTGAGAGTTTTAAGCATTTCTAACTTTTGACTCAGTAGCGTGAAAGTTGCAAAGCTTTTGCATTAATTGCAGGCGTTGAGGTTCATGGATGATGGATCCTGCAAGAAAAAGAGGAGAGATTCACGGACGGAGTAGCAGCATGGTCAGGGATCCAGGGATGTTCCGTTCCATTAGGCCTCCTTTGGCAGCCCGGGATCCCACCGGGATCCCGGCCCATTCCATGGGAGAAAGGCCCGTTGGGGAAATTGCCACGGGCTTTATTTTCTGTTCATTTGGAAGCCCACGAGGTAGGGATTTCCCGGCCCAATCCACGGGGGAACCCTAGGGAAAGGACCCCGACCTCCGGATGTCAGGAATATTTCCTCGCGTTGCGCCACCGCTTCTCTCTCTCTCTCGCGTTGCACCACCGCTTCTTTCCCTCGCGTGGCCGGGAGCGGACGCCGCCGAGCCTCGTCTCGCGAGCTGCCACCGGCCTCCTCCGGCGAGACGCCACCGCTGGGATTCCTCCTCCGGCGAGACGCCGCCTTCGTCCCTCCTCCTCAAATCAAGGGTAAGCCCTTCTTCTTTTTCCTTTCTTGACTTCCTCCTCTAGGGTTTTTCGTCAGATCTTGGCTCAATGGCTCAATCCGCTCCTCTCTTCTCTCCAAATTGCTGCTCCAAACCGGTCACCATGAATCTTGTGCCCCCTCCCCTAGGTCATCCTCGATCGCTACCCCATCAGCTGTCCCTGAGCACCGCACGCACCTCGACTCGGTTCAAGGCTGATCTTGGCAGGTTCGTGTCCTTGATCCAAAGTCTGTGTTATGATTGTTTACGATTCGGTTTTGTTCGACTCAAAATTAGTTTGTGCATCTTGTGTGAATCTTGATTTTTCACACGAGAAACTTATGAGAGAAACCACGGTGAATCTTGTGTGAATGATCTTTGCAAACACTAGTTAAGTTGTTATTATTGGCAATGTCTCAATTTAGCTTTTGGTGATCAACACATGTGCATAGATCCTCATTTTTTTTACATAGAAATCAGTTCTTTTATTTTTTGTTGTAATTTTAGTATGATTTTCTAACAGAAAAGTGATGGGCTCTACAAACGAGCAAATAAGAAAGTTTTTACTAGAGGAAGAAGAAGAGGATGATGAACTATTTTTCGTATTGGTCCCTGCTATACTTGCAGCCTTCCAGGCTGAAAAAAGACCTCTACATACCTCATCCCTTTCTGGTGCCGTAAAAGTTAGGGAAATTCTAGAAGGACATGAGCATTGGTCTCGGGTAGAGTTTCGGATGGAGCCAGAAATATTTAGAGCTACAGCAAATTATCTTAGTAGAGAACATCTTCTACATGATACGAGGGGTGTTAATGTTGAGGAACAGCTAGGAATATTCATGTACATGATTTCTCACAATGCTAGCAATGAAGATCTACAGAATGGATTTCAACATAGTGGTGAAACAATAAGTAGGAAAGTAAATGAAGTTTTCGATATAGTCCATACCCTAACTAACCGATTTGTCAAGCTTCCAAATTCAACTGAGACTCCCATGAAGATTGTGTCGGATCCTAGATTCTGGCCCTACTTTCAGGTCAGCCTTAAACACTAGAAACTTAGATTTGTCCCATCTTTCCCTATCTTAAATTTCCCTTGTTTATGTGCAGAATTGCATTGGCGCAATCGATGGTACGCATGTCCCTATCACTATAGCAGAGGATCTGGCCCCTCCTTATAGGAATAGGAAGGGCACCTTATCACAAAATGTGATGTTGGCCTGTGACTTTGACCTAAACTTTACGTATATCTCATGCGGATGGGAAGGATCTGCATCTGATGCAGGAGTATTTCAGTCTGCTCTTGCTAAGGGCTTTCATGTTCCGGAGGGCAAGTTTTATCTTGTGGATGGTGGATATGCCAATACCCAGTCTTGTATTGCCCCATATCGAGGAGTCCGGTACCACCTCAGTGAATTTAGGAGGCGGCACTCATCTCGAAGAATTATATACGCAGATTACAAGGAATTATTCAACCATCGCCATGCAATCCTTCGCAACCATATTGAAAGGGCAATTGGGGTTCTTAAGAAGAGATTTCCAATTCTAAAAGTCGGCACACATCATACTATAGAAAATCAAGTTAAGATTCCAGCTGCAGCAGTTGTATTTCATAACATTATTAGAGGGCTAAATGGTCAGGAGGGCTGGCTGGATCGACAACCATATTATATTCCAGAAGAGAATTATGTTGATCTTCCGGATGAAGAGATATATCCTAATGATGATGAGTCAATTGATGGAAACAATCTTAGGGATCAAATAGCCATGCAGATGTGGGCTGCCCATATTAGTTAGTGAATCACACATTTAATAATGTATTTTTGCTGTCCCTTTCTACTTGGTAATAAAAATAATGTATTTTTACTGTCCACCATCTATTTTTTTTGTCATTTTGATTGAAGTTAGTTTCTATCTACTCTATGTCCCTGCACTTTGTGTACAATTAATTTCTATATAAATATTCCTTGAAATTGTAGCAATGTCGATGGAACGTGTAAGGGCATCTTGGAACTCTGCATTAGAGAAAGGACTTGTTGACATACTACATGATCACAACCAACCAAGATTTAGGGCTCAAAATGCTTGGATACCTGAAGGATGGAGAAGTATTGTTAACAAGTTCAATGAAAAGTTTCCATATGCTTATTTCAGCAAACAACAGATCCAAGAGAAAGAAAAAGAGCTTAAAGGGAATTACAAAATTATAAAAAATGCACGAAAAGAGAGTGGTTTGGGCTGGAATGATTCTCTTGGTATGATTGTTGCTGAACAAGCAGTTTGGGATAGAATACTTCATGTAAGATTTTTTTTCCACTCACTTCAACTAATAATGTAGAATAAAACTATATCTTTCATACTAACTATGTTTTCATGTTGTATTCAACAGGCTCACCCAAAGGTTAAGAAGTTTCGCACTAAACCATTCCCACTTTTCAATTCTTTGGCATCATTGTACGAAGGTGATTGAACTTTACAGTTTCATTTCTTGTTGATCATTATTTCATTTATATCTATGTTGTTATAACATCCTTGCCTTTTTATTTGGACAGGAAGCATAGCAACAGGAGATTTGTGTTTCACATCTACTGAAGAATCGGTGCCTTCAAGTGATCACAACATGGAAAAGGCACAAGAGGCTTCAAGTCTGAATAGGCTGATACACCCATTTTCAAATCTGGATGGGCGGCCAAACCCATTTTCAAATCTAGATAGGCCAGAGGCTTCAAGCACAAGCATGGAAAAGGCACAAGAGAGCTCAACTCCTAAAATATCAGGACAAGAAGGTGCTGCTGGGAAGAAGCGCAAGCAAAATCAAGTAGCATTGGTTCTTGAAAACTATTTAGAGTTCAAAAAGGATCAGACACAAATGGTTGTGGACAAACTAGTGCAAGCATCAAAGGAGGAGACCGATTGTTCTATCCCCAAGTGTATTGCTGCTGTAGAATCGATTCATGAGTTAACAGATGAAGAAAAAGCAAAGGCTTTAGGACTGTTTCGGTGCCCACTGAATAGGGAAATCTTCATGAATACAACCAGCCCTACTGTCCGCCTGATATGGCTAAGGAGCCAAATTGCTGCATAGGTATATCTGATGGCCCTGCAATTAATTTGATTGCTTTCACTTTCCTAGACTATATGTACACTTTTGATTTTTGTTGTGTTCTTGCTGCCACACCCATATACTGACTAGTTGTTTACTATGTTCTTGCTGCCAGTCCTGGATAGCTTTTGGTTGATGCATGCGTGCATATACACATATATACAGACTAGTGCCCAGGTCAATACTAATGCTCTTTGGCATTATAGGGAAAGGGTAATGATCTAGTTGCCACTAGATCAAATAAATTTATTCTTTTCACCCCAAATATTAGGTTTTAATTTTCTGCTTGTTTCTTGTGTGCATACTTTTGACATGTTTGTTTCCTTAGGGACCTGTGTTTTGGTTTCTATTTGGGATATGAGTTTAGTTGTTCCTCACCAATGCTATTGATCATTCATGACTTACCTGAAGCTAATACCATGAAACTGATAGTGCTTGATTCTCTCTTTGTATGGTATACGATAGTCCAAACCAGAAAAGAAGCAACTTGTATCACAGTTCTCAAGCAATTCCCTTGAAGGCTGGAACTATAATTAACAAATAATGTCTGGTCTATTTAGACATCACTGACCATTTGTTTTACCACTTTTCTACTAAATATTTTCCATGGAAACCATGTGTTTGAGTGATTGGAACCATGTTATGTCAATTTGTCAATTATGTTTGTGCCTATGAGAGCAGCTATTCTGCTCCACCAGATTAATCTGAATGGTTTCTGAAGCTTCTCCCATTTGTGTCATGACGTTTTACACACAGTGTCTGAAAGTCTGAACAACTGAAAGTGCAGAATATTCTTAATCTTCTTCTTCTTCCATGCAGACTGTTCAATGATATGACCCAAATGGGAGAAGCTTCAGAAACCATTCAATTCCTGATTAATTAATCTGCATTGCAAGTTCATAGTTGGATAGCCAACTATCCAGTGACTAATTGATTCTTAATTAATCCAGGCAGATACCTGGCTGGGGAGTGGGGAATGCTAAGGTTGAGGACTGGTTACCCTTTCCTTCCAAGAACATGAGCAATAATCTAGTGTATGCATGCAAACTACAATGCTGCCCAGCTATTAATCCTTTTATTTTTGTTTTCTGTCATGTTCCCTTTCCTCAAGATCTATATGCTCATTGTGATAAGAAAAGATGTGCATTATGATAAGATGATACCTATTCATTTGATGCTACCATCGCATTACAATTGTTCTTGTTATAATGCAGAGGATGGTTGGGAGTTTCAGGATGCCTTGTAAATAGGCATGGTTGGGACACATATTTCCTCAAGTTTTTGTCTATGAAAAATGCTTGGGAGGATCTGATAGTAATGTACCATATCATGATATTTGCTAAGCTTCCTGCCATGTCTTCTCTTTAGTTGTTATTTTTATCAAGGCTTTGTAAAACCTATATGAATATGGTCAACAATTTTGCACGAGTGGATGTCATAGATCCATAGATACATGAGTTTGACTTTTGAAGCTTTGATCGATGTTAGTGTTATCATATAGAACTTGGTTAAGTTGTTATGACAACATAATTTGACTATTATTAAATTTACCTACATCTTCTTAAATTAATGTACCATCACGATAATAGTATGTTGGTGTATATTATTTTTTATTTTCCATGATCTGCAAAGAATTCCTTATTTCCACAATTTCTTGTGTTTTTCTGAATTTTCCATATTTTTTATGGTTTTATAATTTTTATGGAATTTCTGTAGGCCTTTTTCCAATTTATCTCTTTTTAAAAGATTTTTATGTTTTTTAAGTTTTATGTTAGTTTTTTATATTTTTATATGTTTTTCTTGGTCCTCGGGATATTCCCCTCCCCCTCCTCCTGTGTTTCCAAAAAGTGGCGGGGTAAACATGCTAGCTGAAAGAGTCCTCGCATGAAAGTGGAGGGGAAAAGCATGTCACCTCAAAAATCCTCTTGGGGAAAATTTTCTCAGGGATATTCTCCCCTTGCTTCCAAAGGAGCCCTTAGTGTTTTGGGATGTTCCATCAGTAGTTTCAGACCCTGTTTGATCAGAAGAAAAACAAAATGCGGGAAGAGAAACATAGGGAAAAAACATAAAAATACACGT
Source organism: Oryza officinalis (assembly GCA_008326285.1). Classification (NCBI taxonomy): domain Eukaryota; kingdom Viridiplantae; phylum Streptophyta; class Magnoliopsida; order Poales; family Poaceae; genus Oryza; species Oryza officinalis. The sequence goes on from BDMV01000002.1 coordinate 101,923, forward strand.
GTGTCGGTAACATGGGACGGGGGTGTCGAGACCAAAGGGAAGGGCGGCCACAGGGATCCACGTGGCCGATTCCCCCGGGGGGTCGGGCCCGAGGGTGACGTGGCGGCTGCCCTCCTGGTTTCCCCCCGGGGTCGGGCCGCTCCCGTTTCTGCCCCGAGGCCTGGGGCGCCCCGACCCCCTATGGTTTTGGTGCCACGTGCGCAGGTTAGGTGAGTGCGACAGGGCTCACCTAACCGTATTTATGGCGGTTCAGACGAGCGCACTACGCTCCCGAGGCCGACGCGAGCCCCTCGCAACTACCTCACACCACCTACTGGGTGATGCAGTTCGACGGCTCCCTGGCCCTTCAGGGCACCGGCGCGGGGGTCACTGTTGATGCAAAAAACACACACTGGCCTGGGAGATCTGCTTAGCTCCAGTGCAGGTCCAAATCTTGATGAGATGCGGGCGTGCCAGTCAGTTTGATCCTGCAACTGACAAGATATACAAATAGCAGATCAGAGAACCGATCGGCCAACATAGCCGATGTAGTAATTCCAGCCGATCCTGATGACAGCCGATAGCGACAGGGTTTTGAGCTATCGGCTATGTGTTCAATGTAGATTCTGACACTTGATGTAAATAATGACAACGAGACAATAATATGATCCAGTAGAAACCAATCGGCTGATGATAATATGCATTAGATCGGCAATGACTTGATAAAGTGAAACGAAAGTTAGACATACTCGATCGGCTGTAGATATCAATGCTACATAATCTAAATCTCAAAATATATTTAAACCAAGTGATTGGGATAGATCGGACAGGGCGCCGAGACAGTATAAATCACTTATGTCTAAAAACACCTCAAGAAAGAGATTATATATATTCATAGCATAGCCGATGAAGTAAATCTAACATAGATCCAATGCAATAAAATCCACAAGATTAGAATAAACAGTGAAACCTTTGTTGTCATCGGCTAAATTCAACTTATATGCAATCCTTATAAGCCGATGCAACGTCCAGATAACTCATCGGCTGAAACCCCGATGAAACCCTTATCAGCAATCAAAAAGCAGGCTAGAGATCCATGGTTCTAAGCACGACTTAGTAGGTCAAACTCAACTGATGCAGCACTAAGTATGTAAAGAAACACGGTATCTAGATGATCAAGCTCTTGACTGATTTTCAGGGTGGTAGATGCCTAAGCTAATCTAATCTAGCAAGACGATTTAGTCGATACCGGCAGAAACCCTAAAACGAGAAGCAGCCGATAAAGCTAAATCGAGATGCTAATACTAGATTAACAGAAGACATATGATAAATAGCCAGGCAAATATATCATCCAAACCAGAGCAATCCAAGAGGTCGAATGTACTGATACAGCCTTGAACGACGCCGGCGTAGATGATACAATTGCCTGAACCGACGGAACATTGGACTTACCCCTTCGCCGGAGATCGACAGCCGATGCAGCCCCGCGTCAGGTGCCAAATTCCGCCGGTTGATAAATAAACCGTAACAGAGTAAAAGGTGGCGATGCGCCGAATTGTATTGATCGAGAGTTGATAGATTACAATAACCCCGGGTGTACATATTTATACCCATGGGGAGATACTAGTCCTTGTAGGACAAGAAAGAAACTTTCCTAAAGATAAAAGAAAAACATAAAGTCCTTAAGGGACACTAAACACACTTTCCTAAAGATAAAAGGAAACTAACAAATATTCTAATTAATAGATACAATTGCCTTCTTCGGACTCAATCCGCACGTGGCAATCCTCATGAAGCACATCAACCGAACCCGACAATGATCCTGCCATCTCCTTATCGGAATCGGCTACATCGGCTATCCTTGTCCGATTCTGTTTCAGCCGATGTACACCGTAGCCGATTTGGCTTGCAGCCGATTCATACTCTGTTTCTGTAATCGCTTCTCTCCTCCAATCGGCTTCGGCTTTAACTCTGAATCCAATGCATGATTTACCAAATTTCGTCGTTAACAGTCACCTTGACCTCGCCGAGCGGAGACGTCCTCAGATATTTGGTTCGCCTAGATTTTCGGGCAACCAACAATATGGCGGAGTACGAGGGACTCCTTGCGGGACTCAGAGTGGCGGCCGGAATGGGGATCCACCGCCTCCTGGTTCTAGGCGACTCCCAGTTGGTCGTTAACTAGGTCTCCAAGGAGTACCGGTGCTCTGACCCGCAGATGGACGCCTACGTCCGCGAAGTGCAACGTATGGAGCGCCATTTTGATGGGTTAGAACTTCGGCACGTGCCCAGGCGGGATAACGCGGTCACCGACGAGCTCTCAAGGCTCGCTTCATCGCGAGCCCCGACCCCACCGGGCGCCTTTGAAGAAAGGCTCGCCCAGCCGTCGGTGCGACCCGACCCCCTAGGGGAGACAGACGCGCCTGAACGTCCCCCAAGGCCCGTCGGAGTCCAGGCCTCGGGACCCGGGGGGCCGAGCCCGGCCCCCCAAGATTGGTCGCCTGGATGGCTGAGATCCAGGCATTCCTCAAATATCAGACTCTACCCGAGGACCGCGAAGGGAGTGAACGCGTCCATCGCATCCTCAAGCGCTACGTGCTGGTGGAAGAGGCCCTTTACCGGCGCGGGGCTAACGGAGTCCTCCTGAAGTGCATTCCTCGGGAGCAAGGCGTCGAGCTTCTTGTCGATGTCCATAAAGGCGAGTGCGGAGCCCACTCCGCCTCGCGCACCTTGGTTGGCAAGGCCTTTCGCCAGGGTTTCTATTGGCCGACGGCGCTCCACGACGCAGCTGACCTGGTCCGACGATGCAGGGCGCAGCCGGAGTTGGCGTGCCAACTCCCGGAGTTGGTATGTCAGCCCCGGTCAGATGCTTTTCTGATCCTGGCGCCAACGAGACAAGAAAGTCGCCCGCCATTTAATGAAAGTGGAAACGGGCGTCCCCCGGATGGGTCGACTGACCGAGCAGAGGCTTGCTGCGGCGCCTGTTAGAGGCTGCTTCCGGCGATAGGATAGCCCTAAATGTAAAAGAATGTTTTCTTTCTTAGGCAGCTCGTGGCCCATGTGGTAGCCCCTTGCCATATAAAAGGAGGCCCAGGCCTAGGAAAGGGAGGGACGAAGTCTGGCTGGCTAGAGGCTGGATTGTCTCTGGATCCGATATACTCTCAGATTTACTAGAACACAGGAGTAGGGTATTACGCTTCCCAGCGGCCCGAACCTGTCTAAATCGCCTGCGTTCCCGCGTCTTTTCTCGTTGAAAATCTCGCAGATCCGGGGCAAGGAATCGCACCTCGCCCCCCCGGCCGAACCGGCAAAGGGGGGCCCGCACGGTCTCCCGGTGAGGAGTTTCGCGCTCCGTCAACGTGTAAAATAAAAAATTGATAAATAATACAGGAAACATAACATAGACGAGTGGGTGTTTGCAAATTGGAATGAAGGAATCCTAGAGAAAAATAATCCTAGAGAAACATATGCTTACAATCCTTTTTCATTTGGGCTCATGTTATAGTAATCATACCGGCCCTTTTCTCTATTTTAGGGTTTCTTTGGACCGAAGGATTTTCAAGTAAAACCTGAATGATTCTAATCTTTAGAAATGTTTCCCTATTAGGTCCTTTGGAACAAAAGAATTACAATTGAGAAAAATCCTATGGACTTTCCTACTCCTCAATTAATAAACATGAGCTCCAACCTCATGTTTTTATTTTCCTTTGAGAAATCTCATGCACTCTCCCCCTTTCTCACTCTACTATCTCTCTTCCATAAAATTATTGTTGGTACCAAAACAGGTTGTGTGCAACCTATCATAAATAAATAGAGGTAAAATTCAGAGTAAGTAGGAACAAGTCCCAGATAAGAAAATAAATATATAGTCCTACTTAGGCTGGGTTTTTTCCTCTACTTTCCCAACTCACCTCTCTTATTTTTCACGCGCACGTTTTTTAAACGGCTAAACAGTATATTTTTTAAAAAAATTTCTATACGAAAGTTGTTTCAAAAATCATATTAATCCATTTTTCCAAAAAAAGACTAATACTTAATTAATCATGTGCTAATGAGTTGTTTCGTTTTACCTGCCCAATAGATTAGCTTCCAACTCCTACTACCGTACTCAGCCCTAGTTCAACCACACCGAACTCAGCCTTAGGTTCATCCATAACTACTTAATACTATCTATACTGTCTCCCTAATTTTACTTAAACAACAAAACAACAAGACACGTGAAGATACAAATATAAGGGTTTCTAGGAGAGGGAGAAAACACGATCCCAATAGAGACACAAGGCAATGCAAACCACTTTCAAATTTGCCGAATCAACATCCAAGGAAACCGAGCCGCTGATCACTATACCAAAGCTCTATGTTGATATATTGGCAGCTAGATTAGTGTTTTCTGTTTTTCTCTTCATACTTAGTACTCGTGAGATTGATATATAATGTTTATTAGTTTGGGAGCTTGAACACTCAGAACACAACCTTAGAAACGGTTTGAATCTTGTTTTAGCTTTTTAGCATTACGCAAAAAGAGATAATCCATTAGCACACGAATAATTGATTATTAATTATTATAAACTTAAAAAATGAGTTTATTTATTTTTAACAAACTTTTATTTTAAAAGTTTTTTAAAAAACATACCATTTAACAATTGGAAAAGAAACCGTTCACGTATAATCGGATGGACACTAGTAGAAAAACAGTTTTTCCCTCCTGGTACATGAGGGAAAACAGTTTTTCGCGTGCGGGCCTCCGGCCCGTCTGTCCCAAAACGTCTGCAAAAATCGCCATTTTTACATGCGGGTGGCGCACCCGCACGCAAAGATTGGATTTTCGCGTGCGGGTGCTTATGTCGTCCTCACGCAAAACTAAAAAATCAAAAAAAAATAAAAATCGCAAGAATCGTGCGCCGCCACCCACTAGTCGCCGCCCGTCACCCGCCGGTCACCGAGCACCGCCCGCCGCCTGCCGACGACCGTCGACCATCGGCCACGCCACCCGCCGTCGGCCGCGGATCCCGTCGTCGTAGACCCGGTGGAGGCGGATCCGCCCGCCACCGAGAAGCCTGCTACCGCTGGCCATGCCGCCCGCCGTCAAGCCCGTCGCCTATCGTCGCGTGCCGCACGCTTTAGCCGCTTGTCGTCGCATGCCGCCGTCGCCGCCGCCCACCACCGCGGTTGCCATTGCCGCCGGCCACCGTCGTTGTCGCCGCCACCGCTGCGGGATCCGTCGCCGGCCGCTCCCGTTGCCGTGAGGAAGAGAGAGGGAGAGAGAGAAAGAGGAGGTGAGAATGAAGGGAGGAGGAAGTGAGAAGAAGATAAGGGAGAGAGAAAAAGCAAGGTTTCAATTTTTTTTTGAATATGCTGAGAGGGAAAGAGGAGGTAACTCAGACTTATTTTTCTGTGCGGTCGCTTAAGAGGCCCGTCTGAAAAAATAGCCCTATTTTCCTGTGCGGCTGCTTAAGAGACCCGTCTGCGAAAATTGATTTTTGCATGCAGTCCTCTTAAAAGAGCCGTATATGAAAATGAAGGTCGATTTTTGCAGACACGGGCACTTATGGCCCGTCTGCAACCTATTGAGTTGCTCGTCAAAAAAATCATCTGTGTAGTAGTGGGATAAAGAACACTTTGAGTTTAGATTAAAGAGTAAATTTTACCTAACCACAAGTATTATATTCTAAGTGTCAGGGTTATGGATAAAGCATACCTTTTATCCTTGGGGTCATGAAGTATACGAATACAATATACCCTTAAGTATACGGGAATGTTACCTCAATATTATGAAATTTTGCCAATGCGCAGGGAAACCGTCTCCAGAATAGAAGATGTTAGAGTCCTATTCGAAGGAGATACAAACTCTGTGGTCTCGTATGCCAGAGATACTTTCCGAGTTCTACTTGGAGGTCAAGGCAGTCTGCAGTATAAATACGAGGCCTTAGGGGGTACAGGATCATCGAATTATAGCGCAAACTACCGTCACAACAGAAGCAATCTGGAGGACTTCGAAGACAACTTGCCGGTTGGATCTCGTGGAGCCGTTCTCGACAGGTATCTCGTCGGTACTTGATACTTTATGTTGTTCTCTATTGTAATTTCTGTGGTTCTCGTCATAATCCTATATAAACTGGATTAGGGCTATTACCTTACGAGGGGTCTGAACCAGTATAATCCTTGTCTTCCGTATGCTTGATGTTGTTTCGTGTAGATTCTTGTTCCAACGTACCCTAATATCCTCAGGATACGGTCTACCGGTATAACCCGTCAACACTAAGTTGCAAAAAACCAGGCTTTGGTACGTGATACATAATTCTAGGTATCACATGATCATTTTGATTTTGATATACTTAAAAGTTCTACAGTTATATCTTAAATTTATAATTTCTTTATGCAGCTATATTTTTAACATCAATGTAAGTATAGTCTTTTAAATTTTTGAGCTTGTTTACTTTGTTGTCCAAATCAACATATCATATTTTGGTAATGCCAAATTTTGGCACACCAAATTTCTAGAGTGCTGGCTTTGTTTGTTTTGACGGCTTTGCCAAATTCTGATAGAGTTTGAAGAGAGAGCTTCTTGAACTGCCAAAATTTAGTAAGATAGTAATAATTGAAATGTGTTTACTTTGTTGCCTTACTAAAATTTAATAAGGTTAAAAGTGGCAACAAATTGGACAAATCTTTTGATATATAAGTATTGTCATATTGGTTAACAATGTTGTTTTATAAAACTTTAATATATAATATCTGAGATTATGCGTCGCATATTAAAATTTTTATGGTTTTCTATAATTTGAACCGTAATAGGTAAGGTAATTAAATAAATAATACTGCAATGCATACCGATTAACTAGATTACGAAATCGTCGTGCTTACGGGCCTCGAATATTTCGCCTCGAATATTTCCCCGTCCGCTCGGAGTCGAGTCCAACTGCTCGTGAGTTCGCTCGCCGCCGCCGCCTGCGCCGATTCCCATCCATCCCGCGGGCGAGCAGGGGCGCTGTCGTTCGTCGTGCTGCTGCCGCCGCATCCTGGTGAGCATCCATCCGTTCCGCACATGTTCTTTCCGATCTCTCTCTACCCACGCACTTCTACTCGATTTTGCGTTAAACCCTAGCGTCTGCTCTATAAATTTGCCCTAACCTTAATAACAATTTGCCTTTACTGTTTTTCTTCCTTCAGCTTACCTCGGGGGGTGGGGGGGTCGATTTCGTGTTTGCGTCCCTTTAGATAGAATTTTTTTCCCCCGATGTTCGAGTGCATATATTGGTCGGGTCGGGCAATCCCTTTTATCTTCTTTCATTTAATATACCTGAAAACAACGCCGTCTTCTACCTTTTGCATTTCTCTGTGCTGTTGTGAATACAGCTGTGGAGGTCATGGCAATGCTGTTCGTGAAAATTGATGATGCCACTCTAGTTTTCAACTGTCTGTGTGTCTTGATGATTCAGTCTCTGACCACTGCTATTCTTACCGCTTACAGTGCTAAAGTTTGTACCTTGCCTTGGAGCATTAGTCATGGAGAGTCACCAGTACTCCTTGGAACAGGATAATGTTGACAGACAGGCCATTCAATCAGTTTATGGATTAACAAAACGTCCAAATTTCTCTTCAGAAGGTATAGTTGGTGAAAGTTGCATTGTGAGGACAAATTGTTTCAGTGTTCATCTGGAGTCTTTGGATGATCAGACTATCTATGGATATGATGTAAGTTTCTGATTCACATAACTTGTCTATAACATGAAATTTATTTGCACCATTAGTTTCTGTATCTGATGTTATTTTTATCAGGTGTGTGTCACTCCTAAGGTTGGAATCAATCGTGCTGTTATTAGAGAGTTGGTAAAACAGCAGAAAGATTCTGGTTTGGGTGGCCGTCTTCCTGCCTATGATGGAAGGAAGAGGCTATACACATCTGGTCCATTACCATTTGATTCACACACGTTTCTTGTTCCGCTGGATAGTATTGAAGACGGTCCTGAAGAGTCAAGGAGAGTGAGAGATTTTGTGGTCACTTTAAAATTTGCTGCAAAAATTTCCTTACAGACTTTACGCAAGTTCTGTGGTGGGAAGGAAAACCATGAAAGTCGAGCGGCCCTGCGAGCACTTGATGTTGTTCTACAGGAATTACCCATTGCAAGGTTAGCTTTTGTTCTCACTGTCTTTCATTTTCTTAGGACTGTCTTTCTGTATTATTATTCCCATAGCAGGTCATTCGATAATTTTGCATATTCAGGTATACCCAATTTGCGGGGTCATTTTATTCACCTAACTTAGGAGAATGCCGGCAATTGTGTAATGTCTTGGAAAGCTGGCGTGGTTTTCACCAAAAAATACAAGCTACTCAGATGGAACTTCAACTGAATATCGGTCAGATCCCAACTATTCATCATGGTTTTATATTTCAGACCCGAGAATGAGAATTTCTATGTTGCCCCTTCCGAAATTGATCTTGCTTTGATTGAGTTGAACTTCTTATAAATAATACGGTACAAGTGGTAATGAAGAAAACCGTAAGATTGTTCATATTAAAACCGTTTCTTATGTTGTGTATTAGGAACACATGTCCTCAATAATTACCGTTCAGTATAAAATATAGTTACATGTTTGTACCATTTCCGTTAAAACAGATGATAATTATAGCATGGCATTTTGATCTGAAAGATGTCTTTCAGTTAAAACAGAAAACAACTACAGGTTCGTAGTATAAATGAAGTGACAAAATATCTTACAAGTTGGGCAGCGATGAACAAACATCTTACATGTTGTTTGTTCTAACAGGGAAGATGTGAAAGAAAATAATGGTGAGAGAGACAATCGAGTGAGACTCTGTCTCAAGTCTGGCTCGAACCAACGTATATACAGATCCAATTCAATGACACTCAGACTCACCATGGCAGACAAAGGAGACAAAAAAAGAAGCTCAGAAAGTGGCTGCAAACAGTTTGTACAACCTGCCCTCATATGATCCTATCAGATACACTCAGCACGTCCCTCCTGACTGACAACATTTTCAGGATCTGTCCTTGCCTAGCTGCAAAAAGGCCCAGGTCTCAGTGCAGGAGCATGCAGTGTGAAGCAAACAGAGAGCAGAAAAACAAAGTTTTACCTTCCACGAAACGGCAATAAGATAGGAATAAGTGTATACCCAGCTTATAAATCCAGGAAACACCTCTTCTATCGCCTTGTTTACAGCCGTGTAATCAATCTGAAATTAAAAAAAAAAGATCAAGCACTCAAAATACTAAAAAAGAACATTAGAAACCGCTGAAAAGAATTTAAGAGTATAAACAGATCTCTTGCCTGCCGTCCTATGGCGATGTCACGCTGATGCTCAACAAAATTTCTAAGAAATCTTACCAAGCTAACCAGGCTGCCATCATAATCGTCCCAATTAATCTCGTTTGAACTGAGGAAAACAGAAAATTTGGTGCTTTTCTTCACCATGGACTGCCACACCCAGTCT
>BDMV01000002.1:111455-156530 GCA_008326285.1 Oryza officinalis
CAGATCCGGGGCAAGGAATCGCACCTCGCGCCCCCGGCCGAACCGGCAAAGGGGGGCCCGCACGGTCTCCCGGTGAGGAGTTTCGCGCTCCGTCAACGTGTAAAATAAAAAATTGATAAATAATACAGGAAACATAACATAGACGAGTGGGTGTTTGGAAATTGGAATGAAGGAATCCTAGAGAAAAATAATCCTAGAGAAACATATGCTTACAATCCTTTTTCATTTGGGCTCATGTTATAGTAATCATACCGGCCCTTTTCTCTATTTTAGGGTTTCTTTGGACCGAAGGATTTTCAAGTAAAATCTGAATGATTCTAATCTTTAGAAATGTTTCCCTATTAGGTCCTTTGGAACAAAAGAATTACAATTGAGAAAAATCCTATGGACTTTCCTACTCCTCAATTAATAAACATGAGCTCCAACCTCATGTTTTTATTTTCCTTTGAGAAATCTCATGCACTCTCCCCCTTTCTCACTCTACTATCTCTCTTCCATAAAATTATTGTTGGTACCAAAACAGGTTGTGTGCAACCTATCATAAATAAATAGAGGTAAAATTCAGAGTAAGTAGGAACAAGTCCCAGATAAGAAAATAAATATATAGTCCTACTTAGGCTGGGTTTTTTCCTCTACTTTCCCAACTCACCTCTCTTATTTTTCACGCGCACGTTTTTTAAACGGCTAAACAGTATATTTTTTAAAAAAATTTCTATACGAAAGTTGTTTCAAAAATCATATTAATCCATTTTTCCAAAAAAAGACTAATACTTAATTAATCATGTGCTAATGAGTTGTTTCGTTTTACCTGCCCAATAGATTAGCTTCCAACTCCTACTACCGTACTCAGCCCTAGTTCAACCACACCGAACTCAGCCTTAGGTTCATCCATAACTACTTAATACTATCTATACTGTCTCCCTAATTTTACTTAAACAACAAAACAACAAGACACGTGAAGATACAAATATAAGGGTTTCTAGGAGAGGGAGAAAACACGATCCCAATAGAGACACAAGGCAATGCAAACCACTTTCAAATTTGCCGAATCAACATCCAAGGAAACCGAGCCGCTGATCACTATACCAAAGCTCTATGTTGATATATTGGCAGCTAGATTAGTGTTTTCTGTTTTTCTCTTCATACTTAGTACTCGTGAGATTGATATATAATGTTTATTAGTTTGGGAGCTTGAACACTCAGAACACAACCTTAGAAACGGTTTGAATCTTGTTTTAGCTTTTTAGCATTACGCAAAAAGAGATAATCCATTAGCACACGAATAATTGATTATTAATTATTATAAACTTAAAAAATGAGTTTATTTATTTTTAACAAACTTTTATTTTAAAAGTTTTTTAAAAAACATACCATTTAACAATTTGAAAAGAAACCGTTCACGTATAATCGGACGGACACTAGTAGAAAAACAGTTTTTCCCTACGGCCAAAACAAATTTTCGCGTGCGGGCCTCCGGCCCGTCTGTCCCAAAACGTCTGCAAAAATCGCCATTTTTACGTGCGGGTGGCGCACCCGCACGCAAAAATTGGATTTTCGCGTGCGGGTGCTTATGTCGTCCTCACGCAAAACTAAAAAATCGAAAAAAAATAAAAATCGCAAAAATCGTGCGCCGCCACCCACTAGTCGTCGCCCGTCACCCACCGGTCACCGAGCACCGCCCGCCGCCTGCCGACGACCGTCGACCATCGGCCACGCTACCCGCCGTCGGCCGCGGATCCCGTCGTCGTAGACCCGGTGGAGGCGGATCCGCCCGCCACCGAGAAGCCTGCTACCGCTGGCCATGCCGCCCGCCGTCAAGCCCGTCGCCTATCGTCGCGTGCCGCACGCTTTAGCCGCTCGTCGTCGCATGCCGCCGTCGCCGCCGCCCACCACCGCGGTTGCCATTGCCGCCGGCCACCGTCGTTGTCGCCGCCACCGCCGCGGGATCCGTCGCCGGCCGCTCCCGCTGCCGTGAGGAAGAGAGAGGGAGAGAGAGAAAGAGGAGGTGAGAATGAAGGGAGGAGGAAGTGAGAAGAAGATAAGGGAGAGAGAAAAAGCAAGGTTTCAATTTTTTTTTGAATATGCTGAGAGGGAAAGAGGAGGTAACTCAGACTTATTTTTCTGTGCGGTCGCTTAAGAGGCCCGTCTGAAAAAATAGCCCTATTTTCCTGTGCGGCTGCTTAAGAGACCCGTCTGCGAAAATCGATTTTTGCATGCGGTCCTCTTAAAAGAGCCGTATATGAAAATGAAGGTCGATTTTTGCAGACACGGGCACTTATGGCCCGTCTGCAACCTATTGAGTTGCTCGTCAAAAAAATCATCTGTGTAGTAGTGGGATAAAGAACACTTTGAGTTTAGATTAAAGAGTAAATTTTACCTAACCACAAGTATTATATTCTAAGTGTCAGGGTTATGGATAAAGCATACCTTTTATCCTTGGGGTCATGAAGTATACGAATACAACATACCCTTAAGTATACGGGAATGTTACCTCAATATTATGAAATTTTGCCAATGCGCAGGGAAACCGTCTCCAGAATAGAAGATGTTAGAGTCCTATTCGAAGGAGATACAAACTCTGTGGTCTCGTATGCCAGAGATACTTTCCGAGTTCTACTTGGAGGTCAAGGCAGTCTGCAGTATAAATACGAGGCCTTAGGGGGTACGGGATCATCGAATTATAGCGCAAACTACCGTCACAACAGAAGCAATCTGGAGGACTTCGAAGACAACTTGCCGGTTGGATCTCGTGGAGCCGTTCTCGACAGGTATCTCGTCGGTACTTGATACTTTATGTTGTTCTCTATTGTAATTTCTGTGGTTCTCGTCATAATCCTATATAAACTGGATTAGGGCTATTACCTTACGAGGGGTCTGAACCAGTATAATCCTTGTCTTCCGTATGCTTGATGTTGTTTCGTGTAGATTCTTGTTCCAACGTACCCTAATATCCTCAGGATACGGTCTACCGGTATAACCCGTCAACACTAAGTTGCAAAAAACCAGGCTTTGGTACGTGATACATAATTCTAGGTATCACATGATCATTTTGATTTTGATATACTTAAAAGTTCTACAGTTACATCTTAAATTTATAATTTCTTTATGCAGCTATATTTTTAACATCAATGTAAGTATAGTCTTTTAAATTTTTGAGCTTGTTTACTTTGTTGTCCAAATCAACATATCATATTTTGGTAATGCCAAATTTTGGCACACCAAATTTCTAGAGTGCTGGCTTTGTTTGTTTTGACGGCTTTGCCAAATTCTGATAGAGTTTGAAGAGAGAGCTTCTTGAACTGCCAAAATTTAGTAAGATAGTAATAATTGAAATGTGTTTACTTTGTTGCCTTACTAAAATTTAATAAGGTTAAAAGTGGCAACAAATTGGACAAATCTTTTGATATATAAGTATTGTCATATTGGTTAACAATGTTGTTTTATAAAACTTTAATATATAATATCTGAGATTACGCGTCGCATATTAAAATTTTTATGGTTTTCTATAATTTGAACCGTAATAGGTAAGGTAATTAAATAAATAATACTGCAATGCATACCGATTAACTAGATTACGAAATCGTCGTGCTTACGGGCCTCGAATATTTCGCCTCGAATATTTCCCCGTCCGCTCGGAGTCGAGTCCAACTGCTCGTGAGTTCGCTCGCCGCCGCCGCCTGCGCCGATTCCCATCCATCCCGGGGCGAGCAGGGGCGCTGTCGTTCGTCGTGCTGCTGCCGCCGCATCCTGGTGAGCATCCATCCGTTCCGCACATGTTCTTTCCGATCTCTCTCTACCCACGCACTTCTACTCGATTTTGCGTTAAACCCTAGCGTCTGCTCTATAAATTTGCCCTAACCTTAATAACAATTTGCCTTTACTGTTTTTCTTCCTTCAGCTTACCTCGGGGGGTGGGGGGGTCGATTTCGTGTTTGCGTCCCTTTAGATAGAATTTTTTTCCCCCGATGTTCGAGTGCATATATTGGTCGGGTCGGGCAATCCCTTTTATCTTCTTTCATTTAATATACCTGAAAACAACGCCGTCTTCTACCTTTTGCATTTCTCTGTGCTGTTGTGAATACAGCTGTGGAGGTCATGGCAATGCTGTTCGTGAAAATTGATGATGCCACTCTAGTTTTCAACTGTCTATGTGTCTTGATGATTCAGTCTCTGACCACTGCTATTCTTACCGCTTACAGTGCTAAAGTTTGTACCTTGCCTTGGAGCATTAGTCATGGAGAGTCACCAGTACTCCTTGGAACAGGATAATGTTGACAGACAGGCCATTCAATCAGTTTATGGATTAACAAAACGTCCAAATTTCTCTTCAGAAGGTATAGTTGGTGAAAGTTGCATTGTGAGGACAAATTGTTTCAGTGTTCATCTGGAGTCTTTGGATGATCAGACTATCTATGGATATGATGTAAGTTTCTGATTCACATAACTTGTCTATAACATGAAATTTATTTGCACCATTAGTTTCTGTATCTGATGTTATTTTTATCAGGTGTGTGTCACTCCTAAGGTTGGAATCAATCGTGCTGTTATTAGAGAGTTGGTAAAACAGCAGAAAGATTCTGGTTTGGGTGGCCGTCTGCGTTGGTCGGAGGACCGACCACCCGCCATGCGTTGCCCGGGGAGGACAGATCACGATGGTGGTCTCCCCCACCGTTTGCAACGTGAAGTTGGGGCGCGTCCTTATAGACGGGGGCGCCACCCTCAACATCCTCTCCCCCGCGGCCTTTGATGCTATCAAGGCCCCAGGGATGGAGCTCCGGCCGTCCCAGCCGATCATCGGCGTGATGCCGGGGCACACCTGGCCGCTAGGTCACATCGACCTCTCGGTCACCTTCGGTGGCCCCGCCAACTTCCGCACTGAGCGGGTGGACTTCGATGTGGCGGACCTCAATCTGCCCTACAACGCAGTCCTGGGAAGGCCCGCGTTGGTGAAGTTCTTGGTGGGCACCCACTACGCCTACCTCCAGATGAAGATGCCAGTCCCCAGTGGCCCCATCACCGTCCACGGCGACCTCAAAGTCACGCTAGCTTGCATGGAGCAGCACGCGGACCGCCTCGCCGTGGTGTCCAAGCCCGCGGGCGACGATGAGAGGCTCGGCGCCTCCACCTCGCCCGCCCCAAGGCAGCGGATGGCCTCAGGCGACGAGGTCCCAGTGAAGGAGGTCGCCCTGGGCGACAACCCATCCAAGACCACCCGAATTGGTGGTCTCTTGGATGACAAATAGGAAGACGCGCTCGTCTCCTTCCTGTGGGCAAATGCCGACGTCTTCGCGTGGAGACCGACGGACATGCCCGGGGTCCCCAGGGAGGTGATTGAGCACCGTCTCGTCGTGTGGCCGGGCGCCAGGCCCATCCGGCAGAAGGTGCGGCAGCAGGCCCCGGAACACCAAGCCTTCATCCGCGAGGAGGTGACGCGGCTTCTGGAGGCTGGATTCATCTGTGAGGTCATCCATCCGGAGTGGCTCGCGAACCCGGTCATCGTCCCCAAGGCGAATGGCAAGCTCCAGATGTGCATCGACTACACCGACCTCAACAAGGCATGTCCTAAGGACCCTTATCCCCTGCCACGCATAGATCAGATTGTCGACTCCACCGCGGGGTGCGACCTTTTGTGTTTTCCAGATGCATACTCAGGATATCATCAGATTCGCATGGCTAGGGAGGATGAGGAAAAGACTGCATTCATTACCCCTGTAGGAACTTATTGTTATACAACCATGCCCTTTGGGTTAAAGAATGCGGGTCCTACTTTTCAGCGTACTACTCGTATTTCTTTAGGTAGTCAGATAGGACGCAATGTTGAGGCCTACGTCGATGACTTGGTTGTAAAAACGCGCAACCAGGAGACCTTGCTCTCGGATTTAGCAGAGACTTTCGAAAGTCTCCGCTCCGCCCGCATAAAACTGAACCTCGAAAAGTGTGTGTTCGGTGTGCCTGCGGGCAAACTTGTCGAGTTCTTGATCTCTGCCCGAGGCATCGAGGCCAACCCCGAGAAGATATGAGCTATAGAGCGGATGCGCCCCCCAGCAAGTTTAAGGATGTGCAATGCGTCACCGGATGCATGGCTGCCTTAAGCCGATTCATATCGAGGCTGGGAGAGAAGGCGCTGCCCTTATTTAAGCTCCTTAAGCGCTCCGGGCCGTTTACCTGGACGGAGGAGGCTGAGCGGGCCCTCACCCAGTTGAAGGTATACCTCAGCTCCCCTCGATCCTGGTCGCCCCGGCCCTCGGCCCTCGGCCCGCGCACCCCCACCCTGTGTCGACCCGACCTGGGACAGAGAAGGGAGGAGAGGCCCCCGAGCCGGACGGCGGCCTAAGGCTCCTGACAACCGGACGTGGCCCTCTGCCCGCTCGTCCGATGGCGTCGGGCGCCCCCGACCCCCAGGAAGGCCGCGCCCGACGCCGTCCGACCCCGAGGTCGTCGGCACAGAAGCCAAGTGGGCCCGGCAAGGCCCCTCGGGTGACGAGCGCCCCGGGAACAGTGCCCTCGACGAAGTGGACAGGTCCCGCCGAAAGGCACAGCGTCCCGTCTACTTCGTTAGTGAGGCGCTGCGGGACGCCAAGACCCGATACCCTCAGGCCCAGAAGATGCTCTACGCGATTCTGATGGCCTCGAGGAAGCTGCGCCATTATTTCCAGGCGCATCGGGTCACGGTGGTTACGTCCTACCCCCTCGGCCAAATCATACGCAACCGAGAGGGTACCGGGCGGGTGGTAAATGGGCAATCGAACTCTCTGAATTCGACTTGTGCTTTGAGCCACGCCACGCGATTAAGAGCCCGGCCCTCGCCGACTTCGTGGCGGAATGGACCCCGGCTCCCGAGCCCGATCTCGGACCCTCCGCTCCCGAGGCCGACGCGAGCCCCTCGCAGCTACCTCACACCACCTACTGGGTGATGCAGTTCGACGGCTCCCTGGCCCTTCAGGGCACCGGCGCGGGGGTCACCTTGACCTCACCGAGCTGAGACGTCCTCAGATATTTGGTTCGCCTAGATTTTCGGGCAACCAACAATATGGCAGAGTACGAGGGACTCCTTGCGGGACTCAGAGTGGC
This sequence comes from Oryza officinalis, assembly GCA_008326285.1. Taxonomy (NCBI): domain Eukaryota; kingdom Viridiplantae; phylum Streptophyta; class Magnoliopsida; order Poales; family Poaceae; genus Oryza; species Oryza officinalis. The sequence goes on from BDMV01000002.1 coordinate 118,527, forward strand.
GGCCGGAATGGGGATCCGCCGCCTCCTGGTTCTAGGCGACTCCCAGTTGGTCGTTAACTAGTCTCCAAGGAGTACCGGTGCTCTGACCCGCAGATGGACGCCTACGTCCGCGAAGTGCAACGTATGGAGCGCCATTTTGACGGGTTAGAACTTCGGCACGTGCCCAGGCGGGATAACGCGGTCACTGACGAGCTCTCAAGGCTCGCTTCATCGCGAGCCCCGACCCCACCGGGCGCCTTTGAAGAAAGGCTCGCCCAGCCGTCGGTGCGACCCGACCCCCTAGGGGAGACGGACGCGCCTGAACGTCCCCCGAGGCCCGTCGGAGTCCAGGCCTCGGGACCCGGGAGGCCGAGCCCGGCCCCCCAAGATTGGTCGCCTGGATGGCTGAGATCCAGGCGTTCCTCAAATATCAGACTCTACCCGAGGACCGCGAAGGGAGTGAACGCGTCCATCGCATCTCCAAGCACTACGTGCTGGTGGAAGAGGCCCTTTACCGGCGCGGGGCTAACGGAGTCCTCCTGAAGTGCATTCCTCGGGAGCAAGGCGTCGAGCTTCTTGTCGATGTCCATAAAGGCGAGTGCGGAGCCCACTCCGCCTCGCGCACCTTGGTCGGCAAGGCCTTTCGCCAGGGTTTCTATTGACCGACGGCGCTCCACGACGCAGCTGACCTGGTCCGACGATGCAGGGCGTGCCAGTTTCACGCCAAGCAAACGCATCAGTCGGCCCAGGCCCTGCAGACCATACCCCTCTCATGGCCATTTGCTGTCTGGGGGCTGGACATCCTGGGTCCCTTCAGGAAGGCTCCGGGTGGGTTCGAGTATCTGTACGTCGCAATCGACAACTTCACTAAGTGGCCCAAGGCTTATCCGGTCATCAAGATCGACAAGCACTCGGCGCTAAAACATTCATAAGAGGCATCACCGCTCGGTTCGGGGTGCCTAACCGTATCATTACGGACAATGGCACCCAGTTCACTAGTGAGCTTTTCGGCGACTACTGCGAAGACATGGGCATCAAGCTCTGTTTTGCCTCGCCCGCCCACCCCAGAAGCAACGGCCAGGTGGAGCGCGCCAACGCGGAAATCCTCAAGGGTCTCAAGACCAAGACCTTCAACATCCTCAAGAAGCACGGCGACTTGTGGATCGAGGAGCTGCCAGTGGTGCTCTGGGCGAACCGGACCACTCCAAGCCGAGCAACTGGGGAAACGCCTTTCTTCCTCGTCTACGGCGCGGAGGCAGTCCTTCCATCCGAGCTCACCTTGAGATCCCCTCGGGCCACCATGTATTGCGAGGCTGATCAAGATCAGCTTCGCCGAGACGACCTCGACTACCTGGAAGAGTGAAGGCAGCGCGCGGCCCTTTGAGCCGCGCGCTACCAGCAAAGCCTGCGGCGCTACCATCAGTGCCATGTCCGGGCCCGATCACTCTGCGTCAACGATCTCGTCCTACGCCGCGTCCAAACGCGTGCTGGACTGAGCAAACTCTCACCAATGTGGGAGGGTCCGTATCGAGTGATTGGTGTCCCCCGGCCGGGCTCGGTTCGACTGGCCACGGGCGACGGCACGAAGCTGCCTAACCCGTGGAACATCGAGCATCTTCGCCGCTTCCACCCCTGTGACGGTGAGGCCCGGCTCGGCTCGCCGGCCGGTGCGTTGGCCCCAGGGGCCTTTCCCGAGGCCGGCTCATCCTCGGCGTCGCCTGGGGCGTCGGGCCCCGGGTGCGCCCCCTCGACGTCGTCACGGGCAGCTTCGGTGGCGGCCTCCGCCCCCGACGCAGTTGGGTCGGGGACCTGAGTGGCGGCCTCGGCCGTCGGCGCCTCGCGCGCGTGGGCCGCCTCTGCCTCCCGGGCAGCCTCCTCGGCCCGGTGGACCCTGGCAGCCTCTCGAGCCGCCTCCTCGGCCTGGCGGACTTGGGCCGCCTCCCGAGCAGCCTCTTGAGCTTCCCGAAGGCGGCATGTGGCCTCCCGCAGGTCGGCTTCCCGCCTCCGAGCCTCGACGGTTGTCGCCTCCCCGGCCTCATTGCTCGCGGGCCGGCCGGCCTTGGAGTGATGCGTGGGGCGGGACGGGATCTCGCTGGGGCAGAAGGAAAACACGAAACAGAAAAAGATAAGTAAAGCCCTGGGAGTTTGGGAGTAAGAGCGTGGTCGCTATGGGTGAAAGGTCGAACCTGCGGGGTGGCCGGCTGAACGTCCACTTCGGAGGCATGATGAGGCTCCCCCTGCACGGCTCGATCTCCCCCATCTTGCAGAGCCGCTTCTTCTTCCGCTCCCCCTCGGGCTTGGGCGTCGGTGTGGCGTCCTCCGGATGCCTGCTGCTGACACGCACCGCCCCGCCCCCTCGGGGAGGAGATGGAGGGGGGTTGCCTCCTGCTTCCTCTTCCCCTTGGCGTCGGTAGGGCGGCTGCCCCCTGAACCCCCGCCGTGGGGCCTAGAAGCATGGCCCCCTCTGGGGGTAGATTCGCCCCCTCTACGGCTGCCGCCCGCGCCATCATGGCCTCGGGGAGCCCGATCCCCTGACGCCCCGACCACCTGCATGATGGCCAGGATGTTGGCACGCTCTGGGTTGCTGTAGAGGGGAAGGATTCCCTGAGGGATGAGGGACGACTCCACGGAGCTAAGGTTTAGCACCCGTTAAACCACCATCCTGAAGTCTTCGGGGTCCCAATCCCACTTACGCCCCTGGTGGGTCCTCAGGAGGTCCTCGGTCCCGGTGTACTCCCAGGCGTCCCGGGCACGTCGCCGGAGCGGCGCGATCCGACGACGGGGGTAGTCGCCGAACACCATGGCCCCCGTGAGCCCCTGGGTTCGCAGGCCCGCCAGATGGTCCAGAACGGCATCGTAGCCGTCCCCCAGATCCACCGGCGCCCGCCAGCTAGGCGCCTGCGCTGGGGGCTGGCTCGGGAGTCGGAGGCGCGCTTCGTCGGGGAGGAAGGTGTAGAACCAGTCGCTCTTCCAGTCGTCCCACTTCTTGCGAAGGACGCACGAGATGTAGCGGTTCAGCACCTGCCCCCGCGGTTGGAAGTAGCAGCCACCGACCACCGTCGGCGGCGATACCGGCTGCACGGTGAAGAACCACCGGAACAACCAAAGGGATGGGCGCACCCCGATGAACATCTCGCACAGGTGTGCGAAGATGGCCAGCGGCATCACCGCGTTGGGGGTGAGGTGTGCCATCTAGAGATCGTAGAACTCCAGAACATCCATAAAGAAGGTGGAGAATGGCGGGATCAAGCCCGCCATGGCGAAGGAGAGAAAGAAGACGGACCGCTCCGGGTAGTGCGGAGCCGGGCGTCCCTCGCCCAGCATGACCACCTCCCGAGTGGCAGATTCCGGCATGAACCGGTGCGGTAGCCCGGCCTGCCTCCCGTTGGTGATGCGAGAAGGCGGCAGCACGCTGCCGTCAAGCGGCGCGGAGCTCCGCGTCATGGCGCCGGCGGAGAGGAGCTTGAGGACGAGAGCGTGTGGCGAGAGTAAGGCGAGAGAAACGAGAGAGCTAGAGCACAGATGGCGAAGGTAAGGAAAAAGTGGCGAGAGGAAGGAAACGAATACTTTCCTCAGCGTCTCTTATGCCCTTGCCTCCTCTATGCTCGACTCCTCGTTTCCCGCGCCCACGCCTCCACTAACCCCACTCGCCCGCTTACGGCGCGCGCGTCAGTCGTGCGACCGTGGCGGTTGAGGAGGGGCAGATCGTGTGCGCATTAATTGCGCTCGGTTACCGCAAAAAGCGCCATCATCACGCCCCCAGGCGAAACGGACCGACGTGTCCCGATCCGCACGCTGCCTCGAGTAATGTTGCGGTTACAAGGAGACCGCTCATTAATGTCGACTGACATTCCTCGCTGATGTGCGCGGCTCGCGACCGTAGGAGTCCTGCCTGCCTTTGGGGGCTAGTCCCATCTGTCATTAGGCCCGAGAGGTGGCGTCAAGCCTGGGTGCCCCCCCGGGGTGTGGCCTCCCAGGCGTGACACCGGGGGCTACTGTCGGTGACATGGGACCGGGGGTGTCGAGACCAAAGGGAAGGGCGGCCACAGGGATCCACGTGGCCGATTCCCCTGGGGGGTCGGGCCTGAGGTTGACGTGGCGGCTACCCTCCCAGTTTTTCCCCGGGGTCGGGCCGCTCCCGTTTCTGCCCCGAGGCCTGGGGCGTCCTGACCCCCTATGGTTTTGGTGCCACGTGCGCAGGTTAGGTGAGCGCGACAGGGCTCACCTAACCGCATTTATGGCGGTTCAGACGAGCGCACTACGCCGCATTTAATGCGGCATGGCGCGTGCATATCCGGTCTGTGACCGGTCACGGTGAGTGACCGGTCGCAGACCGGTCAGATCGCGGGTTAGGTGGCGCCAGGCGGCCTGCTGCACGTCTCGCCCCGTCCCGTCGGAATGATGAGAGCCCTCTATCTCTCGTCTCTCAGCCGGAGTTGGCGTGCCAACTCCCGGAGTTGGTATGTCAGCCCTGGTCAGATGCTTTTCTGATCCTGGCGTCGGCGAGACGAGAAAGTCGTCCGCCATTTAATGAAAGTGGAAACGGGCGTCCCCCGGATGGGTCGACTGACCGAGCAGAGGCATGCTGCGGCGGCTGTTAGAGGCTGCTTCCGGCGATAGGATAGCCCTAAATGTAAAAGAATGTTTTCTTTCTTAGGCAGCTCGTGGCCCATGTGGTAGCCCCTTGCCATATAAAAGGAGGCCCAGGCCTAGGAAAGGGAGGGACGAAGTCTGGCTGGCTAGAGGCTGGATTGTCTCTGGATTCGATATACTCTCAGATTTACTAGAACACAGGAGTAGGGTATTACGCTTCCCAGCGGCCCGAACCTGTCTAAATCGCCTGCGTTCCCGCGTCTTTTCTTGTTGAAAATCTCGCAGATCCGGGGCAAGGAATCGCACCTCGCGCCCCCGGCCGAACCGGCAAAGGGGGGCCCGCATGGTCTCCCGGTGAGGAGTTTCGCGCTCCGTCAACGTGTAAAATAAAAAATTGATAAATAATACAGGAAACATAACATAGACGAGTGGGTGTTTGGAAATTGGAATGAAGGAATCCTAGAGAAAAATAATCCTAGAGAAACATATGCTTACAATCCTTTTTCATTTGGGCTCATGTTATAGTAATCATACCGGCCCTTTTCTCTATTTTAGGGTTTCTTTGGACCGAAGGATTTTCAAGTAAAATCTGAATGATTCTAATCTTTAGAAATGTTTCCCTATTAGGTCCTTTGGAACAAAAGAATTACAATTGAGAAAAATCCTATGGACTTTCCTACTCCTCAATTAATAAACATGAGCTCCAACCTCATGTTTTTATTTTCCTTTGAGAAATCTCATGCACTCTCCCCCTTTCTCACTCTACTATCTCTCTTCCATAAAATTATTGTTGGTACCAAAACAGGTTGTGTGCAACCTATCATAAATAAATAGAGGTAAAATTCAGAGTAAGTAGGAACAAGTCCCAGATAAGAAAATAAATATATAGTCCTACTTAGGCTGGGTTTTTTCCTCTACTTTCCCAACTCACCTCTCTTATTTTTCACGCGCACGTTTTTTAAACGGCTAAACAGTATATTTTTTAAAAAAATTTCTATACGAAAGTTGTTTCAAAAATCATATTAATCCATTTTTCCAAAAAAAGACTAATACTTAATTAATCATGTGCTAATGAGTTGTTTCGTTTTACCTGCCCAATAGATTAGCTTCCAACTCCTACTACCGTACTCAGCCCTAGTTCAACCACACCGAACTCAGCCTTAGGTTCATCCATAACTACTTAATACTATCTATACTGTCTCCCTAATTTTACTTAAACAACAAAACAACAAGACACGTGAAGATACAAATATAAGGGTTTCTAGGAGAGGGAGAAAACACGATCCCAATAGAGACACAAGGCAATGCAAACCACTTTCAAATTTGCCGAATCAACATCCAAGGAAACCGAGCCGCTGATCACTATACCAAAGCTCTATGTTGATATATTGGCAGCTAGATTAGTGTTTTCTGTTTTTCTCTTCATACTTAGTACTCGTGAGATTGATATATAATGTTTATTAGTTTGGGAGCTTGAACACTCAGAACACAACCTTAGAAACGGTTTGAATCTTGTTTTAGCTTTTTAGCATTACGCAAAAAGAGATAATCCATTAGCACACGAATAATTGATTATTAATTATTATAAACTTAAAAAATGAGTTTATTTATTTTTAACAAACTTTTATTTTAAAAGTTTTTTAAAAAACATACCATTTAACAATTTGAAAAGAAACCGTTCACGTATAATCGGACGGACACTAGTAGAAAAACAGTTTTTCCCTACGGCCAAAACAAATTTTCGCGTGCGGGCCTCCGGCCCGTCTGTCCCAAAACGTCTGCAAAAATCGCCATTTTTACGTGCGGGTGGCGCACCCGCACGCAAAGATCGGATTTTCGCGTGCGGGTGCTTATGTCGTCCTCACGCAAAACTAAAAAATCGAAAAAAAATAAAAATCGCAAAAATCGTGCGCCGCCACCCACTAGTCGCCGCCCGTCACCCGCCGGTCACCGAGCACCGCCCGCCGCCTGCCGACGACCGTCGACCATCGGCCACGCCACCTGCCGTCGGCCGCGGATCCCGTCGTCGTAGACCCGGTGGAGGCGGATCCGTCCGCCACCGAGAAGCCTGCTACCGCTGGCCATGCCGCCCGTCGTCAAGCCCGTCGCCTATCGTCGCGTGCCGCACGCTTTAGCCGCTCGTCGTCGCATGCCGCCGTCGCCGCCGCCCACCACCGCGGTTGCCATTGCCGCCGGCCACCGTCGTTGTCGCCGCCACCGCCGCGGGATCCGTCGCCGGCCGCTCCCGCTGCCGTGAGGAAGAGAGAGGGAGAGAGAGAAAGAGGAGGTGAGAATGAAGGGAGGAGGAAGTGAGAAGAAGATAAGGGAGAGAGAAAAAGCAAGGTTTCAATTTTTTTTTGAATATGCTGAGAGGGAAAGAGGAGGTAACTCAGACTTATTTTTCTGTGCGGTCGCTTAAGAGGCCCGTCTGAAAAAATAGCCCTATTTTCCTGTGCGGCTGCTTAAGAGACCCGTCTGCGAAAATCGATTTTTGCATGCGGTCCTCTTAAAAGAGCCGTATATGAAAATGAAGGTCGATTTTTGCAGACACGGGCACTTATGGCCCGTCTGCAACCTATTGAGTTGCTCGTCAAAAAAATCATCTATGTAGTAGTGGGATAAAGAACACTTTGAGTTTAGATTAAAGAGTAAATTTTACCTAACCACAAGTATTATATTCTAAGTGTTAGGGTTATGGATAAAGCATACCTTTTATCCTTGGGGTCATGAAGTATACGAATACAACATACCCTTAAGTATACGGGAATGTTACCTCAATATTATGAAATTTTGCCAATGCGCAGGGAAACCGTCTCCAGAATAGAAGATGTTAGAGTCCTATTCGAAGGAGATACAAACTCTGTGGTCTCGTATGCCAGAGATACTTTCCGAGTTCTACTTGGAGGTCAAGGCAGTCTGCAGTATAAATACGAGGCCTTAGGGGGTACGGGATCATCGAATTATAGCGCAAACTACCGTCACAACAGAAGCAATCTGGAGGACTTCGAAGACAACTTGTCGGTTGGATCTCGTGGAGCCGTTCTCGACAGGTATCTCGTCGGTACTTGATACTTTATGTTGTTCTCTATTGTAATTTCTGTGGTTCTCGTCATAATCCTATATAAACTGGATTAGGGCTATTACCTTACGAGGGGTCTGAACCAGTATAATCCTTGTCTTCCGTATGCTTGATGTTGTTTCGTGTAGATTCTTGTTCCAACGTACCCTAATATCCTCAGGATACGGTCTACCGGTATAACCCGTCAACACTAAGTTGCAAAAAACCAGGCTTTGGTACGTGATACATAATTCTAGGTATCACATGATCATTTTGATTTTGATATACTTAAAAGTTCTACAGTTACATCTTAAATTTATAATTTCTTTATGCAGCTATATTTTTAACATCAATGTAAGTATAGTCTTTTAAATTTTTGAGCTTGTTTACTTTGTTGTCCAAATCAACATATCATATTTTGGTAATGCCAAATTTTGGCACACCAAATTTCTAGAGTGCTGGCTTTGTTTGTTTTGACGGCTTTGCCAAATTCTGATAGAGTTTGAAGAGAGAGCTTCTTGAACTGCCAAAATTTAGTAAGATAGTAATAATTGAAATGTGTTTACTTTGTTGCCTTACTAAAATTTAATAAGGTTAAAAGTGGCAACAAATTGGACAAATCTTTTGATATATAAGTATTGTCAAATTGGTTAACAATGTTGTTTTATAAAACTTTAATATATAATTTCTGAGATTACGCGTCGCATATTAAAATTTTTATGGTTTTCTATAATTTGAACCGTAATAGGTAAGGTAATTAAATAAATAATACTGCAATGCATACCGATTAACTAGATTACGAAATCGTCGTGCTTACGGGCCTCGAATATTTCGCCTCGAATATTTCCCCGTCCGCTCGGAGTCGAGTCCAACTGCTCGTGAGTTCGCTCGCCGCCGCCGCCTGCGCCGATTCCCATCCATCCCGCGGGCGAGCAGGGGCGCTGTCGTTCGTCGTGCTGCTGCCGCCGCATCCTGGTGAGCATCCATCCGTTCTGCACATGTTCTTTCCGATCTCTCTCTACCCACGCACTTCTACTCGATTTTGCGTTAAACCCTAGCGTCTGCTCTATAAATTTGCCCTAACCTTAATAACAATTTGCCTTTACTGTTTTTCTTCCTTCAGCTTACCTCGGGGGGTGGGGGGGGTCGATTTCGTGTTTGCGTCCCTTTAGATAGAATTTTTTTCCCCCGATGTTCGAGTGCATATATTGGTCGGGTCGGGCAATCCCTTTTATCTTCTTTCATTTAATATACCTGAAAACAACGCCGTCTTCTACCTTTTGCATTTCTCTGTGCTGTTGTGAATACAGCTGTGGAGGTCATGGCAATGCTGTTCATGAAAATTGATGATGCCACTCTAGTTTTCAACTGTCTATGTGTCTTGATGATTCAGTCTCTGACCACTGCTATTCTTACCGCTTACAGTGCTAAAGTTTGTACCTTGCCTTGGAGCATTAGTCATGGAGAGTCACCAGTAGTCCTTGGAACAGGATAATGTTGACAGACAGGCCATTCAGTCAGTTTATGGATTAACAAAACGTCCAAATTTCTCTTCAGAAGGTATAGTTGGTGAAAGTTGCATTGTGAGGACAAATTGTTTCAGTGTTCATCTGGAGTCTTTGGATGATCAGACTATCTATGGATATGATGTAAGTTTCTGATTCACATAACTTGTCTATAACATGAAATTTATTTGCACCATTAGTTTCTGTATCTGATGTTATTTTTATCAGGTGTGTGTCACTCCTGAGGTTGGAATCAATCGTGCTGTTATTAGAGAGTTGGTAAAACAGCAGAAAGATTCTGGTTTGGGTGGCCGTCTTCCTGCCTATGATGGAAGGAAGAGGCTATACACATCTGGTCCATTACCATTTGATTCACACACGTTTCTTGTTCCGCTGGATAGTATTGAAGACGGTCCTGAAGAGTCAAGGAGAGTGAGAGATTTTGTGGTCACTTTAAAATTTGCTGCAAAAATTTCCTTACAGACTTTACGCAAGTTCTGTGGTGGGAAGGAAAACCATGAAAGTCGAGCGGCCCTGCGAGCACCTGATGTTGTTCTACAGGAATTACCCATTGCAAGGTTAGCTTTTGTTCTCACTGTCTTTCATTTTCTTAGGACTGTCTTTCTGTATTATTATTCCCATAGCAGGTCATTCGATAATTTTGCATATTCAGGTATACCCAATTTGCGGGGTCATTTTATTCACCTAACTTAGGAGAATGCTGGCAATTGTGTAATGTCTTGGAAAGCTGGCGTGGTTTTCACCAAAAAATACAAGCTACTCAGATGGAACTTCAACTGAATATCGGTCAGATCCCAACTATTCATCATGGTTTTATATTTCAGACCCGAGAATGAGAATTTCTATGTTGCCCCTTCCGAAATTGATCTTGCTTTGATTGAGTTGAACTTCTTATAAATAATACGGTACAAGTGGTAATGAAGAAAACCGTAAGATTGTTCATATTAAAACCGTTTCTTATGTTGTGTATTAGGAACACATGTCCTCAATAATTACCGTTCAGTATAAAATATAGTTACATGTTTGTACCATTTCCGTTAAAACAGATGATAATTATAGCATGGCATTTTGATCTGAAAGATGTCTTTCAGTTAAAACAGAAAACAACTACAGGTTCGTAGTATAAATGAAGTGACAAAATATCTTACAAGTTGGGCAGCGATGAACAAACATCTTACATGTTGTTTGTTCTAACAGGGAAGATGTGAAAGAAAATAATGGTGAGAGAGACAATCGAGTGAGACTCTGTCTCAAGTCTGGCTCGAACCAACGTATATACAGATCCAATTCAATGACACTCAGACTCACCATGGCAGACAAAGGAGACAAAAAAAGAAGCTCAGAAAGTGGCTGCAAACAGTTTGTACAACCTGCCCTCATATGATCCTATCAGATACACTCAGCACGTCCCTCCTGACTGACAACATTTTCAGGATCTGTCCTTGCCTAGCTGCAAAAAGGCCCAGGTCTCAGTGCAGGAGCATGCAGTGTGAAGCAAACAGAGAGCAGAAAAACAAAGTTTTACCTTCCACGAAACGGCAATAAGATAGGAATAAGTGTATACCCAGCTTATAAATCCAGGAAACACCTCTTCTATCGCCTTGTTTACAGCCGTGTAATCAATCTGAAATTAAAAAAAAAAGATCAAGCACTCAAAATACTAAAAAAGAACATTAGAAACCGCTGAAAAGAATTTAAGAGTATAAACAGATCTCTTGCCTGCCGTCCTATGGCGATGTCACGCTGATGCTCAACAAAATTTCTAAGAAATCTTACCAAGCTAACCAGGCTGCCATCATAATCGTCCCAATTAATCTCGTTTGAACTGAGGAAAACAGAAAATTTGGTGCTTTTCTTCACCATGGACTGCCACACCCAGTCTCAAAAGTTTTGCTCGAGAGCATTGTTTAGTTCGACACGTTTTTTATCAGTAAGATCATACAGGCTCTCATTCAGGGGCTCAATAGCAGCGACTCTTTCTTTATCCGAGGCCAAGATATATGGATGTTTCATGATTACCTCAACGTCGTCACTGCCAATAAAGCTAAGACAAATTAGATGGTTGTGAAACAATTGAAAAGGTGCAAGATATATGAAAAGCTTGTTGTTTCCTTGAGAAAGTAGTCAAATTGGATTTACTAAAGTGAAGTGCATGCATGCTAAGTGAATTGCTTAGCTAGTTTTGAGCTATTAGATGATTTGTAACATGAGGTGTAAAAAGTGATATTGTAGCAGGTCGGTTGCTAGTCCGATAGAAGAACATATATCCCTAAAAAAAAAGATAGAAGAACATATACTCCTGTATAAAAAATGTCTTGGATTATGTAAGATATGATAAATACTCTAGTGCATAAACTTCTACTATTTAATCATGATTAGTGATTAGAGCCAACAATTTAATTGTTACACTTGTTAGGATGCATATAAGTGGGTTTTTTTAGCCCTTGCATATTTCTTATACTAGTGCATAATTTTTTTAAAAAATAAAATTTAGAGTAATTAGTTACTAACCTGTGTTGCATGAGCACCTTAAATGCGTCATACTCCAATGTATTGAAAGCTCCGATTCTTTCAAGGAAGGAGCAAAACCTCACTCGCTGAGACTTTTTGGTTCTAGCATCATCGCATGGCAAGCGACTTGCATAGATTAGCTTCAGTAGTTTATCTTCATCATTACCCTGGCCATAAGCAAAACTTAACTTTGAATGCATAGAGTAGTTTCCGTATCCCGCCACGTGAAGTGCTTGCAAAGCTTCCAAAATTTCCCTACAAAATAAATTGTATGTTAATTTTATTTGACCCAAGCTACATCTATTATCTATACTGTCCTATGTAATCTAAGAGTAAAGACGTTACCTGATATTTTTCCTCCAGCGTTTTTTTGGTTTATGTTGTTTTCTCCTCCCAGATTGTTGATGATCTATTCTATCAATGTCTTGAGCTTTAGAGAAGGGGTTCAGCCGCTCATAACAGACAAAGTACCGGCACAACCTTCTGTTATAGCCTATAAAATATACTTTGGCAATTCTTTTGTGGTTAACTTTTAGTGAGCACCTTTGAAAAGTTTCTGCAGTATTCAGACTGTCTACGGAGAGCAAAGAATGTCATGTGGTTTATCTTCTGAATCGACAACAAACGACATCTTGCCATTGATGAGGCGTACAGATTCACCCTCTTCAGATTCACCTTCTTCTCTGTCTATTGTGTACGATATTAGAACTCCTCCGGCGACAAGATCATTGGTGGCACGTAGGTGTTGCGGTATGTTCCACTCAATGTATTCCTTCTCCAGTACTTGCAAATGCCATGGCTTGTCCGGATCAACTGCAGGGTGAACCCAGTATTTTAGATGGATGGGTTAACTTATCTAATACAATTCCAAAATAATTCATATACAAGTGTCACGAAGCAAGATTTATTAGCATCACTCATTGGAAAATTACAAGAGATACTTAGAGAACATATAGGGCATTGGGTCCTACTCTACCTCTACCCTGATCAACATTTTCTTAAGAGGAAAGAGGGATGACCTCTCCCCATGTTTCTATTAATAGAAACGATCAAGTTTTTATAAATAGCAACAACACAGGGGAAAAAAATGAAAAGAAGCTCGATGAGCAAACTGTTATCAGGCTACTGGCCGATCCCATCCCTCTTCTAGACAACTAACAGTGTCGGAGCACATAGCTCCTCTAGCAAGAATGCAAGATACCCTCGTTCCCACTTCTCCGACAAACAACATCAATAGCAATAACATCAATAGCTTGACATAAGCTTAAGAGTGGTGGTGGGGGGGGCAACATTATATAAGCATACAAAGAGTGTTCAAAAGATCAGAAGTTCAAACAAAGTTTCTCTTACTATAGGACAGGTATTTAAAAATGTAAACTTTTTAGCAAAAAGTGTAAAATATAGTATAATGTCAGCAAGAAAATATTAGTAGTGTGAAAATAAAATAAATAATCCATGTACGCCCTAAAAGGAATAAGAAGAATCAAACCCCTAATTCTCAGGGATGAGACATCCATCAGCTAACCTACCTATGCAGTGTTGCATAGATTACTACCTACATCAACTTGAAAACACTGGAGGGGCCACTACCCAGTTTGGCCTCCATTTTGCTCTGCCACTGGCAACAACACATGAAAAAAAATGAAAAGAAGCTGGATGAGCAAACTGCTATCGGGCTAATGGCGGCCATCCCATCTCACTTCTAGACAACTAACAACATCATCAAAGTTCTGGCTACAAAAAGAATGATAACATCAGGGAACAGTTTTTTTGGTTTCCCTAACAGGCGAAGACCAACTGCATGATACAACAACGTATTGTGGTAAAATTATAGATTTTGTTGCATAGGAAACTGCATAGGTAAAATGTAAACCTAGATTATTAACCAACCAACAACAAGAAAAGGGTGCATTTGTTGATAACCAAATGGCAATAAGAAAATTGAATTACTATTCCACACAGAGTACAACAGCCAACTTTTGTTTATAGTTGTTCAAGGCAGCACCAGTCATTTAACACACACAATCATATTTCCTCCGTCCCAAAATTATAGGGCGTCTTTTTTTAAAGAAAAATCAAACTCGATAATTTTTTACTAATAATTATACTAATCATATCTATCCTAAATATTATGCATGTTATATTATTAGATTCATAATTTAAAACTTTCACGTGATGCTAATTTTGTATTCGTTGAAAATATAACATAAAATAAATTAATGGTTAAAGTATGTCATTGAGGATTGTGTAAAAAAAATATGAACCTTATAATTTAGGACGAAGGGAGTACCAATTAAGAACGATAATCTAATCTTGAACGCTAGACATTTGCAGCAGGTGTACAGTTCTGTAACATTTCTCTAATATATATAGTATCAATATACTTTTGCAACTAAGTCCTTTCAATTCAAAATTTTAAACTTTCAGCATACAAAGAGTGTTCAAAAGATCAGAAGTTCAAACAAAGTTTCTCTTACTATAGGACAGGTATTTAAAAATGTAAACTTTTTAGCAAAAAGTGTAAAATATAGTATAATGTGAGCAAGAAAATATTAGTAGTGTGAAAATAAAATAAATAATCCATGTACGCCCTAAAAGGAATAAGAAGAATCAAACCTCTAATTCTCAGGGATGAGACATCCATCAGCTAACCTACCTATGCAGTGTTGCATAGATTACTACCTACATCAACTTGAAAACACTGGAGGGGCCACTACCGAGTTTGGCCTCCATTTTGCTCTGCCACTGGCAACGACACATGAAAAAAAATGAAAAGAAGCTGGATGAGCAAACTGCTATCGGGCTAATGGCGGCCATCCCATCTCACTTCTAGACAACTAACAACATCATCAAAGTTCTGGCTACAAAAAGAATGATAACATCAGGGAACAGTTTTTTTGGTTTCCCTAACAGGCGAAGACCAACTGCATGATACAACAACGTATGGTGGTAAAATTATCAGATTTTGTTGCATAGGAAACTGCATAGGTAAAATGTAAACCTAGATTATTAACCAACCAACAACAAGAAAAGGGTGCATTTGTTGATAACCAAATGGCAATAAGAAAATTCAATTACTATTCCACACAGAGTACAACAGCCAACTTTTGTTTATAGTTGTTCAAGGCAGCACCAGTCATTTAACACACACAATCATATTTCCTCCGTCCCAAAATTATAGGGCGTCTTTTTTTAAAGAAAAATCAAACTCGATAATTTTTTACTAATAATTGTACTAATCATATCTATCCTAAATATTATGCATGTTATATTATTAGATTCATAATTTAAAACTTTCACGTGATGCTAATTTTGTATTCGTTGGAAATATAACATAAAATAAATTAATGGTTAAAGTATGTCATTGAGGATTGTGTAAAAAAAATATGAACCTTATAATTTAGGACGAAGGGAATACCAATTAAGAACGATAATCTAATCTTGAACGCTAGACATTTGCAGCAGGTGTACAGTTCTGTAACATTTCTCTAATATATATAGTATCAATATACTTTTGCAACTAAGTCCTTTCAATTCAAAATTTTAAACCTTCAGCATACAAAGAGTGTTCAAAAGATCAGAAGTTCAAACAAAGTTTCTCTTACTATAGGACAGGTATTTAAAAATGTAAACTTTTTAGCAAAAAGTGTAAAATATAGTATAATGTGAGCAAGAAAATATTAGTAGTGTGAAAATAAAATAAATAATCCACGTACGCCCTAAAAGGAATAAGAAGAATCAAACCCCTAATTCTCTGGGATGAGACATCCATCAGCTAACCTACCTATGCAGTGTTGCATAGATTACTACCTACATCAACTTGAAAACACTGGAGGGGCCACTACCCAGTTTGGCCTCCATTTTGCTCTGCCACTGGCAACAACACATGAAAAAAAATGAAAAGAAGCTGGATGAGCAAACTGCTATCGGGCTAATGGCGGCCATCCCATCTCACTTCTAGACAACTAACAATATCATCAAAGTTCTGGCTAAAAAAGAATGATAACATCAGGGAACAGTTTTTTTGGTTTCCCTAACAGGCGAAGACCAACTGCATGATACAACAACGTATTGTGGTAAAATTATCAGATTTTGTTGCATAGGAAACTGCATAGGTAAAATGTAAATCTAGATTATTAACCAACCAACAACAAGAAAAGGGTGCATTTGTTGATAACCAAATGGCAATAAGAAAATTGAATTACTATTCCACACAGAGTACAACAGCCACCTTTTGTTTATAGTTGTTCAAGGCAGCACCAGTCATTTAACACACACAATCATATTTCCTCCGTCCCAAAATTATAGGGCGTCTTTTTTTAAAGAAAAATCAAACTCGATAATTTTTTACTAATAATTATACTAATCTTATCTATCCTAAATATTATGCATGTTATATTATTAGATTCATAATTTAAAACTTTCACGTGATGCTAATTTTGTATTCGTTGAAAATATAACATAAAATAAATTAATGGTTAAAGTATGTCATTGAGGATTGTGTAAAAAAAGTATGAACCTTATAATTTAGGACGAAGGGAGTACCAATTAAGAACGATAATCTAATCTTGAACGCTAGACATTTGCAGCAGGTGTACAGTTCTGTAACATTTCTCTAATATATATAGTATCAATATACTTTTGCAACTAAGTCCTTTCAATTCAAAATTTTAAACTTTCAGCATACAAAGAGTGTTCAAAAGATCAGAAGTTCAAACAAAGTTTCTCTTACTATAGGACAGGTATTTAAAAATGTAAACTTTTTAGCAAAAAGTGTAAAATATAGTATATTGTCAGCAAGAAAATATTAGTAGTGTGAAAATAAAATAAATAATCCATGTACGCCCTAAAAGGAATAAGAAGAATCAAACCCCTAATTCTCAGGGATGAGACATCCATCAGCTAACCTACCTATGCAGTGTTGCATAGATTACTACCTACATCAACTTGAAAACACTGGAGGGGCCACTACCCAGTTTGGCCTCCATTTTGCTCTGCCACTGGCAACAACACATGAAAAAAAATGAAAAGAAGCTGGATGAGGAAACTGCTATCGGGCTAATGGCGGCCATCCCATCTCACTTCTAGACAACTAACAACATCATCAAAGTTCTGGCTACAAAAAGAATGATAACATCAGGGAACAGTTTTTTTGGTTTCCCTAACAGGCGAAGACCAACTGCATGATACAACAACGTATTGTGGTAAAATTATCAGATTTTGTTGCATAGGAAACTGCATAGGTAAAATGTAAATCTAGATTATTAACCAACCAACAACAAGAAAAGGGTGCATTTGTTGATAACCAAATGGCAATAAGAAAATTGAATTACTATTCCACACAGAGTACAACAGCCAACTTTTGTTTATAGTTGTTCAAGGCAGCACCAGTCATTTAACACACACAATCATATTTCCTCCGTCCCAAAATTATAGGGCGTCATTTTTTAAAGAAAAATCAAACTCGATAATTTTTTACTAATAATTATACTAATCTTATCTATCCTAAGTATTAT
Organism: Oryza officinalis; assembly: GCA_008326285.1. Classification (NCBI taxonomy): domain Eukaryota; kingdom Viridiplantae; phylum Streptophyta; class Magnoliopsida; order Poales; family Poaceae; genus Oryza; species Oryza officinalis. Next base: position 135,710 of record BDMV01000002.1, read on the forward strand.
GCATGTTATATTATTAGATTCATAATTTAAAACTTTCACGTGATGCTAATTTTGTATTCGTTGAAAATATAACATAAAATAAATTAATGGTTAAAGTATGTCATTGAGGATTGTGTAAAAAAAGTATGAACCTTATAATTTAGGACGAAGGGAGTACCAATTAAGAACGATAATCTAATCTTGAACGCTAGACATTTGCAGCAGGTGTACAGTTCTGTAACATTTCTCTAATATATATAGTATCAATATACTTTTGCAACTAAGTCCTTTCAATTCAAAATTTTAAACTTTCAACTCAACTTAGAACATTCAAATCATTTTCAAACTTCCAAATTAATAATTTATTTATCGTTTTACTATAAAAGTTAAATTAAAACGCTAAGCACTAGGCTCATTATGTATGTTAGTTTTAACGCCAGGGCTGAGCAACTTGCGGTTGCGGCGCATACTCTCTCTGTCCCATAAAAAATCAACCTACTACAAAATATGATAAATTCTAATACTAAAAATCTAGACATCTGGGTTGGTTTTTTATGGGACGGAGGGAGTATGCGCTAACTAGCAAGGCCCCTGTATCCGCATGTGAACATTGATGCACGACAGAGAATGAGGAATGCATATGAACCAGGAGGCATGTCGGCGGCAGGAGATTCAGTCGGATTGGCAATCCCTTGTCCTCTGTGACTCTGCCGCCAATCCATTTCCTCGTCCCCTCGCCGCGAGAGCCCATCGCTGCGTATACAAACAAACAGGTGGTCAATGTTGACGAAGAAACAAAGCTGCATCCTTGACATCCCGGAGTGAGTACGTGGTCAAAATTCAAGAGCAAAATTGCACTGAACAATAAGTAGATGTAAATTACTCAAAGATGGAAGAGGCTGTACCATGTTCTTGCTGTTTGTCCTTCCGGTTGGCTTCTCCAATCTCTGTCTGATAGTCCTGGCGTTCGGAAGTAGGTGCTCCTCCCTCCTTCCGCTGGATGCAGTCCTGCTGCTGGTTGTGGTCTGTGCCCGTGGTCGCCACCGCGTGCTCCTGGCGGCAGGTATTTGCCTCCTCCTCCCGACGGTTGCCCGTCGCCGCCGAGTGCTCTTGGCGGCCGGCGTTCACCACTTCCTCCCCCTGAGATGTGCTCTTGGGCACTGCGTGCTCCTGGCGGCAGGTATTTGCCTCCTCCTCCCGACGGTTGCCCGTCGCCGCCGAGTGCTCTTGGCGGCCGGCGTTCACCACTTCCTCCCCCCGAGATGTACTCTTGGGCACTGCGTGCTCCTGGCGGCAGGTATTTGCCTCCTCCTCCCGACGGTTGCCCGTCGCCGCCGAGTGCTCTTGGCGGCCGGCGTTCACCACTTCCTCCCCCCGAGATGTGCTCTTGGGCACTGCGTGCTCCTGGCGGCCGGTATTTTTCTCCTCCTCCTCCTCCTCCTCCTCCCCCTGAGCTGTGAGCTTGGGCGGCGCGTGCTCCTGGCGGCCGATATTTTTCTCCTTCCGGTCCCGGAGCTCGATTTGTGTCCATAGTCCTGGATGCATCATACCATTGATTTCTTGGTTAGTACTACAACACAGAAAGAAACGTGGAGAGACGTACGCGCGCGCCGCCGCGGCGGTCTCCACGGCGACGAAAGAGGTGAACTTTCTTGGGAAGCCGGCGGCCACAGTGCATCCTAGCGAAGGCGCATAGAAAAGAAAAGAGGCTGCTTTGAGCCTCCTCGCATGCGCTACGTGCGTTGCGTACGCAGGTGCCGGCCGGCGAGGCGAGACCAACACGCACGCACGCGCAACCGCAACGGCTCAGGATCGAACGCGACGGCGCCGACGAGGAGAAGACGCGCGAGCTAGGTGGGGTGGGAAGGATCGATCGGCACCGGCCCTTACCTTTCGATATCGCGCGCTTGCTTCCTTCTCCAGTTCTCCTCCTCCTTACTGTTGGCCTCCAGCCCTACTCCCTCCCCCCATCCCTCTCATTCTTGCTCCTCCTGGCAGTGGAGTACTAGGTAGACGACGACGACTACAACTGGTTTGCAAATTTGGGAGGGGAGAGGAGGAGGAGGTGGAGAGACCGAGAGAACCCAAAATACCCACCCAAAACCCAAAACACCCAAAACACCGACCACACCACCCAAGGCTTGCAGGAGACTCCTCTCTCTCTCTCTCTTCTTCTTCTTCTTGATAACGATACACAGGGCGCGGATGAAGGGGACCGCCTTTTTCTTGCTTGTTTTTTTGCTAACAAGGGAAACCCAAGTACAGACCAGCATACCGCCCTGGCCCCCCGTTGCCACTCCGCTCCCCCTCAGTCAAAGGGACTCAATTTTGAAATTGTATCCATTTGTCATATTGTTTTTCAAATATTTTTTTAAAAAAAAGTTGGTGAAAATGTTGTAGGAAAATTTTCCAATTTGGTTTAAAATATACTTAAAATTTTCAATTTTTAAATTTATGGTCAAACAATTATGTCCCTTTGTTTTTTTCTCAAATAAATCTATTTTCACGTTGAGGGTTGTGTTTTTCTCGGTATGCTAGCACATAGGTATAAGAGAGGAGATGTAATTCGTAGTGCAGTGGCAAGAAGTGTGTAATTTTAATCCCAAGGTCTCACATTCAATCTCCAAGACGTTCACAATTTTTTTAAAAAAATGTTTGGAGTGAAGAATCTCTCCCTCCAAATCTTGTTTTTTTATAAGTATGAGATAGAAGTAATATAGTCACTTTTTTTAAAAAAATTAACAATCAACTCATAGTAAATTAATGAAATGAGCATAGAGGGAATCCAAATGAAAACTCGATGGCATATAGAGAATAAGGCAAAAATTAAGGGCATAGAAAGAATTAATCGAAAATTCAGGTACATAAGGAGTTTTCTCAACAATAAGGTTGGGTTCGAATGTGCAGCTAGGCTGAGCTATTCAGTGGCAAGGAAAACGCAGCAGGTGATTCGCTCGTGAATAATTGAGTATGAAGTTTGATTTTCTAAAAAAACTTTTATATAGAAAATATTTGTAAAAAAATATCGTTTAGCAATTTAGAAAATGTACTCACGAGATGAGAGAGTAGTTAACCGGATAAGCTCTTTAGAAACCCTCATATATGTTTGATCTATAAACAATTTCATTTAGTCTTACCAAGTTTTGGAGAAAATTGAAAAACAAAAAAAGCCACAAGTAACATTTTTTGAACTGAAAATTTCAGGTCCAAACATTTGTCCAGTTAAAACCGGTCTTATGAGGTAGTTTTAGAACCTTGATTAGCACTGGTACCATATTTTTATTAAAAAAATAAAAAATGGATTCATACATTTGTCCTATAAAAAACTGGTAATTCGTTGGTTACTAATTTTACGGGCTGAACAAGTATTTAAAACAACTCGCACTTTAATTTCTTGCTACGTCGTAAAAACCGGACATTTTAGGATATGCTTAGTTCAAACGTATGAGTGTTTCGCTATCAATTTTATATTAGAGTAAGTTTATAGGGATCAAATAGGTGTACTTTTGAAAACAAATATGCGCATACAATTTTTCCAACCAAGCATATGAGAAAACGATTGATCAAAGGTCAAAGTTTCAGAAAAGTTTGACTGAACCTTGAACTAAACATCAAAAATCCATAACCAGACGGAGCACAATTCACAGCTTGTTCTTCTGGTTTATTGGGGAACAAGAACTATCCCGCAAATATATTTGCCTTGTTGAAACATGCAAGTATATAATGGTGAAATGATGCTGGAGAACAGGGGGTGGGGTGGAGCACCATGGAAAAAGAAGACTCTACTCCATATGTGTTCAGGTCAAGGAAAATAAGGAGTTCTAAAAAAAAAGGAAAATAAGGAATGCATATTGGTGTACACACGGTAGACGGTACACTGCGTCTGCATGGTGCATGCAAATCACCTCGAACGGAGCTCAGATTCATAGACAAAAAGTAACCAGAGCCACACCCACACCGATGGCAGCGATGGGGATCCGCATCCTCTGCCTTTGCTCCCAACGGCAAAGTTTGCCTTACCTTCAATCTGAACCATCCATTAATGGATCAATGATGCTTTCACTGTCCATGGGGCCCACTTCCACTAATAAACAAGAGAAGAGAAGACACATTGAAGGAAAGCTAGTACTTTCCTGCTTAATTAAAAGAACTGACTTGAGAAAATTAAAAGGAGGTGGAGATTGGAAAAAATATCACTGTAAAAAAAATTGTTTATGAACATATAAACTTTTTTCTACGCCATTTGTTTGACGTCTCCTCTACAAGCATCCTTGCAAATAATGAACCATTTTTTCACTGCATTCTTTCATGTTTCATAGTTTACTTCTTGTGGACAATTTTCATAGTCACTATCTGCTTTCTTTTATTTTTCTAGTCAATATTTTTCTTTTATTTTCTATAGAGTTCAATATTGTGTCTTTTGTTTTAATTGATTGAGCAGGAAACAACATATTCCTTCCACGCTCTTTGGAATGGTAGTTGAGGCAATCAAAGCATGCATCATTTGATCTACTGATGGACGGCTTAGATTGAAGCTAAGGAATATTTTGCCGTTGGGAGCAAAGGCAGTGGAAGATGGGAGACATAAAATCCCCTTCTCTCGACCCCCCTTCCCCTGTAAGAGGGGTCGAGCCTCCTCTTTCTAGTAGTTGTTTAGCCAGTGTAGCGTCGGGTTTCTTTCGTTCTTAGGCTTTTTATCGTATCTTTGGGCTCTGTCCCATTTCGACCAAGGTCGTCAGAGTCGTTCCCATGGAGTCCGGATTTGTTAATAAAGGTTCTGATGGTGGTGAGTTCTGGAAGTGGTGGATCATCGGTTTGTCATACGGTGTGCACAAAAGTAGAGACATGTGGATAGAATCGTCACGGTATCGCCGTAGCTCCCCGGCGATTTCATCTATTATGTTGTATGGTCGTTTCATGAAGTTTTGCTTCAGGTACCTTTACCTTCCAAAGGATGGCTCTACGTCAGTGCTCTAAGTTGTACTCATTTCAGCCAAGACGATGANTTATGTTGTATGGTCGTTTCATGAAGTTTTGCTTCAGGTACCTTTACCTTCCAAAGGATGACTCTACGTCAGTGCTCTAAGTTGTACTCATTTCAGCCAAGACGATGAAATTTATATTTCCCTAATCCTTTGTTTTAAGGGGCATTTGCGTATTTGACCCTATTTGAAAGTGTAACTACTAATTTGATCCTGTTTTTTTAAGTTTGCTCATTTGACCCTCCTTTTTGAAAATGAAGGTTAGGTCTGACCCTATTTCGTGAAACAACGTAACGGTGTTAACTCAAAGAAAAAAACCATTTATGCCCTCCCTTATTCGATCATACTTCTCAATGGTATTTTTTCAATATAATGAATGTTGATAAGTGTTTGATAGTGATAATCTGGTAACAGTTACATGAGTAAAAAAGTTCTAATTCCAACAGAAATGCTCGCCTCCATCACCCGTCGCCGCTGGTGGATCCCGCTGCCTTCAACCGCGCCGTCACCCATCGCTCGTCGTCCTTCTCGTTCGGATCAAAGAGGAGAAGCACCAGCCGTCCTCCCCGTTCGGAGCGAGAAGGAGCAGCCGCCGCTCCTCCTCGTCCCTGAGCCGCCGCCGCCGCTCCTCGTCATCGCCGAGCCGCTGCCGCCCATCCTCGTCCCAGAGCCACCGTCGTCGTTCTCCTCCTCGTCGCCTCGCCGCCGCCGCCGAGCAACTGCCTTTGCACGAGGAGGGCGACGGGAGGAATCTCCCCCTACGAGCTCCGATGAGATAGAGGAGAGGGAGAGGGTAAGAAAAAAGTTGTTAGAATTCTAGAAATAGTGTTGATGTGTACTTAAGGGTATTTTGGTCAATTATGACTCATGAAAACATTTTTTATATTCTCTAAATGAAACCCTAACGGTTCAATGAGAATAGGGTCAGACGGCTACTTCGATTTTGAAAAACGGGGTCAAATAAGCAAACTTAAAAAAAAGTCAAATTAATAGTTAGACTTCAAAAAAATATCAAAAGAGCTGTTGTCCCTTGTTTTAATATATAATATATTGAATCTTCAAAAAAAGGCAGTGGAAGATGCAAATGGTCACCCCTCCTCCCTCTCCTTCTAGGGCAGTTGGAATGACAGAGTTGCAGCTTTCCTAGCTGGCGCAGTCGTGTTGTGTGATGTGAGAGTTTTAAGCATTTCTAACTTTTGACTCAGTAGCGTGAAAGTTGCAAAGCTTTTGCATTAATTGCAGGCGTTGAGGTTCATGGATGATGGATCCTGCAAGAAAAAGAGGAGAGATTCACGGACGGAGTAGCAGCATGGTCAGGGATCCAGGGATGTTCCGTTCCATTAGTGTTTTGGGATGTTCCATCAGTAGTTTCAGACCCTGTTTGATCAGAAGAAAAACAAAATGCGGGAAGAGAAACATAGGGAAAAAACATAAAAATACACGTGTGTCGGTGACATGGGACGGGGGTGTCGAGACCAAAGGGAAGGGCGGCCACAGGGATCCACGTGGCCGATTCCCCCGGGGGGTCGGGCCCGAGGGTGACGTGGCGGCTGCCCTCCTGGTTTCCCCCCGGGGTCGGGCCGCTCCCGTTTCTGCCCCGAGGCCTGGGGCGCCCCGACCCCCTATGGTTTTGGTGCCACGTGCGCAAGTTAGGTGAGTGCGACAGGGCTCACCTAACCGCATTTATGGCGGTTCAGACGAGCGCACTATGCTGCATTTAATGCGGCGTGGCGCGTGCATATCCGGTCTGTGACCGGTCACGGTGAGTGACCGGTCGCAGACCGGTCAGATCGCGGGTTAGGTGGCGCCAGGAGGCCTGCTGCACGCCTCGCCCCATCCCATCGGAATGATGAGAGCCCTCTGTCTCTCGTCTCTCAGTCGGAGTTGGCGTGCCAACTCCCGGAGTTGGTATGTCAGCCCCGGTCAGATGCTTTTCTGATCCTGGCGCCAGCGAGACAAGAAAGTCGCCCGCCATTTAATGAAAGTGGAAACGGGCGTCCCCCGGATGGGTCGACTGACCGAGCAGAGGCGTGCTACGGCGCCTGTCAGAGGGTGCTTCCGGCGATAGGATAGCCCTAAATGTAAAAGAATGTTTTCTTTCTTAGGCAGCTCGTGGCCCATGTGGTAGCCCCTTGCCATATAAAAGAAGGCCCAGGCCTAGGAAAGGGAGGGACGAAGTCTGGCTGGCTAGAGGTTGGATTGTCTCTAGATCCGATATACTCTCAGATTTACCAGAACACAGGAGTAGGGTATTACGCTTCCCAGCGGCCCGAACCTGTCTAAATCACCTGCGTTCCCGCGTCTTTTCTCGCTGAAAATCTCGCAGATCCGGGGCAAGGAATCGCACCTCGCGCCCCCGGCCGAACCGGCAAAGGGGGGCCCGCACGGTCTCCCAGTGAGGAGTTTCGCGCTCCGTCATCTGGCGCGCCAGGTGGGGGGCGCGCGTGTTTTTCTGAAGCCCCCATCTCTTTTCGTGTACGCCAAGCTTCGCCAGGTAAGCCCTATGGCCGAAGAGGCAGTGGCGAGCGATCCTTCCTTGAGCGCCAGTGGTGATGGCGGGGAGCGGAACCCGCGCCATCGAGCACGCACCCCGTCGTCCCCCTCCCGCCGGAATTTTCGGCGAGGGAAGGCGCCTGAGGAGGTCGAGGGATCCACGACCTCGTCACCCGCCGGCAACGGAGGAGGACGGCGAGGCGGGGTGCATCGTCGCCTCACCTTTGGTGATAGCGGCACGCCCCAGGGCGCGCTCCAGGCTACGGGCGCGCTCTTGCGTCACCCGCCCGTCGTCCCCGATCCAGAGACCCCGGCCCAGCTTTGGTTGGATGACGTGGCCAACCTGGTCACGACGGCGTAGCAGCTGTTAGGCGCCGGCAGGCGGTCTTCCGCCACCGGCACCTCTGGTGCCGCCACCGCCAGCTCTACGTCGTCGAGGCGAAGGGGACGACGGGCGACGGCAGACACCCGCCGTTCGTCCGCAGCTCCCTCCTCAACGCCTCCGACCCATGAGAATGTGCATGGGGGGCCAGATGCCCAGCTTGACATTGAGCGCCGGCGCGACGCTCGTCGCGCCTCACATGCGACGGAAGGCGCCTCCTCTTCTGGGGCACCGCTCCGTTCCGGTCATGGGGGTCAGCCCCCCGTGTCCCCGGTTGGTGGTGCCGGCTGTCGAGCCTTTGTGGCAAGCCTTCAGAACGTCCGTTGGCCCCCGAGGTTCCGGCCCACCATCACCGAAAAATATGACGGAAGCGTTAACCCCGCTGAGTTTCTCCGGATCTACACGACTGGAATAGAAGCCGCGGGGGGTGACGACAAGGTCATGGCGAACTTTTTTCCCATGGCTCTGAAGGGCCAGGCGCGAGGTTGGCTAATGAATCTGCCACCCGCGTTGGTCCACTCCTGGGAGGATTTGTGCCAGCAGTTCACCACGAACTTTCAAGGCACATATCCGCGCCCAGGCGAAGAGGCGGACTTGCACGCGGTACAACGGAGGGACTATGAGTCTCTCCGCTCGTACATCCAGCGGTTCTGTCAAGTCCGCAACACCATACCTTGCATCCCTGCACATGCGGTCATTTACGCATTCAGGGGGGGCGTGCGGCACAACCGCATGTTCGAAAAGATTGCCACCAAGGAGCCCCAGATCACCGCGCTGCTCTTCGAGCTCGCAGACCGTGTGGCTCGCAAGGAGGAGGCCTGGACCTGGAACTCCTCCGGCTCTGGAGCGGCGGCTCCGGCTGCCCCCGAGTCCGCCGCTCGTTCGGGGTGGCGGGACAGGAGGAGGAAGAGAAGGTCGGTCGGTTCCGACGGCGAGGGTCACGTCCTCGCCGCCGAGGGCGCTTCACGGGCCCCCCGGAAGGGGAGGCCCGTGGGCGACAAAAAGAAGGAGGCTGGCGCTCCCGGCAGGGAGCGCCCGGCCGACAGATGGTGCACCGTGCACAACACCTCCCTCCACGACCTCGCCGACTGTCGCGCGGTCAAAAGCTTGGCCGAACGGACGAGGAAGTGGGAGGAGAACAAGAGGCAGGAACGCCGTGAGGGTAAGGCCCCGGCAACTTCCACCGGCAACCGACGAAGTGAGACCAAACAGAAGGCCCCCGCTGAGGACGTCTACGATGGCGATGAGGACCTGGGTTTTCAGGAGCCCGAGGCCACCGTCGCCACCGTTGATGAGGGAGCGTGTGCTCACGCTTCTCGTCGGAGCCTCAAGGCCATGAAGCGAGAGCTTCTGGCCGCAGTCCCCACCCACGAGGCAGCGCAGCGGGCGCGTTGGTCGGAGGACCGACCACCCGCCATGCGTTGCCCGGGGAGGACAGATCACGATGGTGGTCTCCCCCACCGTTTGCAACGTGAAGTTGGGGCGCGTCCTTATAGACGGGGGCGCCGCCCTCAACATCCTCTCCCCCGCGGCCTTTGATGCTATCAAGGCCCCAGGGATGGAGCTTCGACCGTCCCAGCCGATCATCGGCGTGACGCCGGGGCACACCTAGCCGCTAGGTCACATCGACCTCCCGGTCACCTTCGGTGGCCCCGCCAACTTCCGCACTGAGCAGGTGGACTTCGATGTGGCGGACCTCAATCTGCCCTACAACGTAGTCCTGGGAAGGCCCGCGTTGGTGAAGTTCATGGCGGCCACCCACTACGCCTACCTCCAGATGAAGATGCCAGTCCCCAGTGGCCCCATCACCGTCCACGGCGACCTCAAAGTCACGCTAGCTTGCATGGAGCAGCACGCGGACCGCCTCGTCGCGGTGTCCAAGCCCGCGGGCGACGATGAGAGGCTCGGCGCCTCCACCTCGCCCGCCCCAAGGCAGCGGATGGCCTCAGGCGACGAGGTCCCAGTGAAGGAGGTCGCCCTGGGCGACGGCCCGTCCAAGACCACCCGAATTGGTGGTCTCTTGGACGACAAATAGGAAGACGCGCTCGTCTCCTTCCTGTGGGCAAACGCCGACGTCTTCGCGTGGAGACCGACGGACATGCCCGGGGTCCCCAGGGAGGTGATTGAGCACCGTCTCGCCGTGCGGCCGGGCGCCAGGCCCATCCGGCAGAAGGTGCGGCAGCAGGCCCCGGAACACCAAGCCTTCATCCGCGAGGAGGTGACGCGGCTTCTGGAGGCCGGATTCATCCGTGAGGTCATCCATTTGGAGTGGCTCGCGAACCCGGTCGTCGTCTCCAAGGCGAACAGCAAGCTCCGGATGTGCATCGACTACACCGACCTCAACAAGGCATGTCCTAAGGACCCTTATCCCCTGCCACGCATAGATCAAATTGTCGACTCCACCGCGGGGTGCGACCTTTTGTGTTTTCTAGATGCATACTCAGGATATCATCAGATTCGCATGGCTAGGGAGGATGAGGAAAAGACTGCATTCATTACCCCTGTAGGAACTTATTGTTATACAACTATGCCCTTCGGGTTAAAGAATGCGGGTCCTACTTTTCAGCGTACTACTCGTATTTCTTTAGGTAGTCAGATAGGACGCAATGTTGAGGCCTACGTCGATGACTTGGTTGTAAAAACGCGCAACCAGGAGACCTTGCTCTCGGATTTAGCAGAGACTTTCGAAAGTCTCCGCTCCGCCCGCATAAAACTGAACCTCGAAAAGTGTGTGTTCGGTGTGCCTGCGGGCAAACNAGTGGTGGATCGTCGGTTTGTCATACGGTGTGCACAAAAGTAGAGACATGTGGATAGAATCGTCACGGTATCGCCGTAGCTCCCCGGCGATTTCATCTATTATGTTGTATGGTCGTTTCATGAAGTTTTGCTTCAGGTACCTTTACCTTCCAAAGGATGGCTCTACGTCAGTGCTCTAAGTTGTACTCATTTCAGCCAAGACGATGAAATTTATATTTCCCTAATCCTTTGTTTTAAGGGGCATTTGCGTATTTGACCCTATTTGAAAGTGTAACTACTAATTTGATCCTGTTTTTTTAAGTTTGCTCATTTGACCCTCCTTTTTGAAAATGAAGGTTAGGTCTGACCCTATTTCGTGAAACAACGTAACGGTGTTAACTCAAAGAAAAAAACCATTTATGCCCTCCCTTATTCGATCATACTTCTCAATGGTATTTTTTCAATATAATGAATGTCGATAAGTGTTTGATAGTGATAATCTGGTAACAGTTACATGAGTAAAAAAGTTCTAATTCCAACAGAAATGCTCGCCTCCATCACCCGTCGCCGCTGGCGGATCCCGCTGCCTTCAACCGCGCCGTCACCCATCGCTCGTCGTCCTTCTCGTTCGGATCAAAGAGGAGAAGCACCAGCCGTCCTCCCCGTTCGGAGCGAGAAGGAGCAGCCGCCGCTCCTCCTCGTCCCTGAGCCGCCGCCGCCGCTCCTCGTCATCGCCGAGCCGCTGCCGCCCATCCTCGTCCCAGAGCCACCGTCGTCGTTCTCCTCCTCGTCGCCTCGCCGCCGCCGCCGCCGAGCAACTGCCTTTGCACGAGGACGGCGACGGGAGGAATCTCCCCCTACGAGCTCCGATGAGATAGAGGAGAGGGAGAGGGTAAGAAAAAAGTTGTTAGAATTCTAGAAATAGTGTTGATGTGTACTTAAGGGTATTTTGGTCAATTATGACTCATGAAAACATTTTTTATATTCTCTAAATGAAACCCTAACGGTTCAATGAGAATAGGGTCAGACGGCTACTTCGATTTTGAAAAACGGGGTCATATAAGCAAACTTAAAAAAAGTCAAATTAATAGTTAGACTTCAAAAAAATATATAAAGAGCTGTTGTCCCTTGTTTTAATATATAATATATTGAATCTTCAAAAAAAGGCAGTGGAAGATGCAAATGGTCACCCCTCCTCCCTCTCCTTCTAGGGCAGTTGGAATGACAGAGTTGCAGCTTTCCTAGCTGGCGCAGTCGTGTTGTGTGATGTGAGAGTTTTAAGCATTTCTAACTTTTGACTCAGTAGCGTGAAAGTTGCAAAGCTTTTGCATTAATTGCAGGCGTTGAGGTTCATGGATGATGGATCCTGCAAGAAAAAGAGGAGATATTCACGGACGGAGTAGCAGCATGGTCAGGGATCCAGGGATGTTCCGTTCCATTAGTGTTTTGGGATGTTCCATCAGTAGTTTCAGACCCTGTTTGATCAGAAGAAAAACAAAATGCGGGAAGAGAAACATAGGGAAAAAACATAAAAATACACGTGTGTCGGTGACATGGGACGGGGGTGTCGAGACCAAAGGGAAGGGCGGCCACAGGGATCCACGTGGCCGATTCCCCCGGGGGGTCGGGCCCGACGGTGACGTGGCGGCTGCCCTCCTGGTTTCCCCCCGGGGTCGGGCCGCTCCCGTTTCTGCCCCGAGGCCTGGGGCGCCCCGACCCCCTATGGTTTTGGTGCCACGTGCGCAGGTTAGGTGAGTGCGACAGGGCTCACCTAACCGCATTTATGGAGGTTCAGACGAGCGCACTACGCCAGGGTTTCTATTGGCCGACGGCGCTCCACGACGCAGCTGACCTGGTCCGACGATGCAGGGCGTGCCAGTTTCACGCCAAGCAAACGCATCAGTCGGCCCAGGCCCTGCAGACCATACCCCTCTCATGGCCATTTGCTGTCTGGGGGCTGGACATCCTGGGTCCCTTCAGGAAGGCTCCGGGCGGGTTCGAGTATCTGTACGTCGCAATCGACAACTTCACTAAGTGGCCCAAGGCTTATCCGGTCATCAAGATCGACAAGCACTCGGCGCTAAAAAATTCATAAGAGGCATCACCGCTCGGTTCGGGGTGCCTAACCGTATCATTACGGACAATGGCACCCAGTTCACTAGTGAGCTTTTCGGCGACTACTGCGAAGACATGGGCATCAAGCTCTGTTTCGCCTCGCCCGCCCACCCCAGAAGCAACGGCCAGGTGGAGCGCGCCAACGCGGAAATCCTCAAGGGTCTCAAGACCAAGACCTTCAACATCCTCAAGAAGCACGGCGACTTGTGGATCGAGGAGCTGCCAGTGGTGCTCTGGGCGAACCGGACCACTCCAAGCCGAGCAACTGGGGAAACGCCTTTCTTCCTCGTCTACGGCGCGGAGGCAGTCCTTCCATCCGAGCTCACCTTGAGATCCCCTCGGGCCACCATGTATTGCGAGGCTGATCAAGATCAGCTTCGCCGAGACGACCTCGACTACCTGGAAGAGCGAAGGCAGCGCGCGGCCCTCTGAGCCGCGCGCTACCAGCAAAGCCTGCGGCGCTACCATCAGTGCCATGTCCGGGCCCGATCACTCTGCGTCAACGATCTCGTCCTACGCCGCGTCCAAACGCGTGCTGGACTGAGCAAACTCTCACCAATGTGGGAGGGTCCGTATCGAGTGATTGGTGTCCCCCGGCCGGGCTCGGTTCGACTGGCCACGGGCGACGGCACGAAGCTGCCTAACCCGTGGAACATCGAGCATCTTCGCCGCTTCCACCCCTGTGACGGTGAGGCCCGGCTCGGCTCGCCGGCCGGTGCGTTGGCCCCGGGGGCCTTTCCCGAGGCCGGCTCATCCTCGGCGTCGCCTGGGGCGTCGGGCCCCGGGTGCGCCCCCTCGACGTCGTCACGGGCAGCTTCGGTGGCGGCCTCCGCCCCCGACGCAGTTGGGTCGGGGACCTGAGTGGCGGCCTCGGCCGTCGGCGCCTCGCGCGCGTGGGCCGCCTCTGCCTCCCGGGCAGCCTCCTCGGCCCGGTGGACCCTGGCAGCCTCTCGAGCCGCCTCCTCGGCCTGGCGGACTTGGGCCGCCTCCCGAGCAGCCTCTTGAGCTTCCCGAAGGCGGCATGTGGCCTCCCGCAGGTCGGCTTCCCGCCTCCGAGCCTCGACGGTTGTCGCCTCCCCGGCCTCATTGCTCGCGGGCCGGCCGGCCTTGGAGTGATGCGTGGGGCGGGACGGGATCTCGCTGGGGCAGAAGGAAAACACGAAACAGAAAAAGATAAGTAAAGCCCTGGGAGTTTGGGAGTAAGAGCGTGGTCGCTATGGGTGAAAGGTCGAACCTGCGGGGTGGCCGGCTGAACGTCCACTTCGGAGGCATGATGAGGCTCCCCCTGCACGGCTCGATCTCCCCCATCTTGCAGAGCCGCTTCTTCTTCCGCTCCCCCTCGGGCTTGGGCGTCGGTGTGGCGTCCTCCGGATGCCTGCTGCTGACACGCACCGCCCCGCCCCCTCGGGGAGGAGATGGAGGGGGGTTGCCTCCTGCTTCCTCTTCCCCTTGGCGTCGGTAGGGCGGCTGCCCCCTGAACCCCCGCCGTGGGGCCTAGAAGCATGGCCCCCTCTGGGGGTAGATTCGCCCCCTCTACGGCTGCCGCCCGCGCCATCATGGCCTCGGGGAGCCCGATCCCCTGACGCCCCGACCACCTGCATGATGGCCAGGATGTTGGCACGCTCTGGGTTGCTGTAGAGGGGAAGGATTCCCTGAGGGATGAGGGACGACTCCACGGAGCTAAGGTTTAGCACCCGTTAAACCACCATCCTGAAGTCTTCGGGGTCCCAATCCCACTTACGCCCCTGGTGGGTCCTCAGGAGGTCCTCGGTCCCGGTGTACTCCCAGGCGTCCCGGGCACGTCGCCGGAGCGGCGCGATCCGACGACGGGGGTAGTCGCCGAACACCATGGCCCCCGTGAGCCCCTGGGTTCGCAGGCCCGCCAGATGGTCCAGAACGGCATCGTAGCCGTCCCCCAGATCCACCGGCGCCCGCCAGCTAGGCGCCTGCGCTGGGGGCTGGCTCGGGAGTCGGAGGCGCGCTTCGTCGGGGAGGAGGGTGTAGAACCAGTCGCTCTTCCAGTCGTCCCACTTCTTGCGAAGGACGCACGAGATGTAGCAGTTCAGCACCTGCCCCCGCGGTTGGCAGTAGCAGCCACCGACCACCGTCGGCGGCGATACCGGTTGCACGATGAAGAACCACCGGAACAGCCGAAGGGATGGGCGCACCCCGATGAACATCTCGCACAGGTGTGCGAAGATGGCCAGCGTCATCACCGCGTTGGGGGTGAGGTGCGCCATCTAGAGATCGTAGAACTCCAGAACATCCATAAAGAAGGTGGAGAATGGCGGGATCAAGCCCGCCATGGCGAAGGAGAGAAAGAAGACGGACCGCTCCGGGTAGTGCGGAGCCGGGCGTCCCTCGCCCAGCACGACCACCTCCCGAGTGGCAGATTCCGGCATGAACCGGCGCGGTAGCCCGGCCTGCCTCTCGCTGGTGATGCGAGAAGGTGGCAGCACGCTGCCGTCAAGCGGCGCGGAGCTCCGCGTCATGGCGCCGGCGGAGAGGAGCTTGAGGACGAGAGCGTGTGGTGAGAGTAAGGCGAGAGAAACGAGAGAGCTAGAGCACAGATGGCAAAGGTAAGGAAAAAGTGGCGAGAGGAAGGAAACGAATACTTTCCTCAGCGTCTCTTATGCCCTTGCCTCCACTACGCTCGACTCCTCGTTTCCCGCGCCCACGCCTCCACTAACCCCACTCGCCCGCTTACGGCGCGCGCGTCAGTCGTGCGACCGTGGCGGTTGAGGAGGGGCAGATCGTGTGCGCATTAATTGCGCTCGGTTACCGCAAAAAGCGCCATCATCACGCCCCCAGGCGAAACGGACCGACGTGTCCCGATCCGCGCGCTGCCTCGAGTAATGTTGCGGTTACAAGGAGACCGCTCATTAATGTCGACTGACATTCCTCGCTGATATGCGCGGCTCGCGACCGTAGGAGTCCTGCCTGCCTTTGGGGGCTAGTCCCATCTGTCATTAGGACCGAGAGGTGGCATCAAGCCTGGGTGCCCCCCCGGGGTGTGGCCTCCCAGGCGTGACGCCGAGGGCTACTGTTGGTGACATGGGACCGGGGGTGTCGAGACCAAAGGGAAGGGCGGCCACAGGGATCCACGTGGCCGATTCCCCTGGGAGGTCAGGCCCGAGGCTGACGTGGCGGCTACCCTCCCAGTTTTCCCCCGGGGTTGGGCCGCTCCCGTTTCTGCCCCGAGGCCTGGGGCGCCCCGACCCCCTATGGTTTTGGTGCCACGTGCGCAGGTTAGGTGAGCGCGACAGGGCTCACCTAACCGCATTTATGGCGGTTCAGACGAGCGCACTACGCCGCATTTAATGCGGCGTGGCGCGTGCATATCCGGTCTGTGACCGGTCACGGTGAGTGACCGGTCGCAGACCGGTCAGATCGCGGGTTAGGTGGCGCCAGGCGGCCTACTGCACGTCTCGCCCCGTCCCATCGGAATGATGAGAGCCCTCTATCTCTCGTCTCTCAGCCGGAGTTGGCGTGCCAACTCCCGGAGTTGGTATGTCAGCCCCGGTCAGATGCTTTTCTGATCCTGGCGTCGGCGAGACGAGAAAGTCGCCCGCCATTTAATGAAAGTGGAAACGGGCGTCCCCCGGATGGGTCGACTGACCGAGTAGAGGCATGCTGCGGCGCCTGTTAGAGGCTGCTTCCGGCGATAGGATAGCCCTAAATGTAAAAGAATGTTTTCTTTCTTAGGTAGCTCGTGGCCCATGTGGTAGCCCCTTGCCATATAAAAGGAGGCCCAGGCCTAGGAAAGGGAGGGACGAAGTCTGGCTGGCTAGAGGCTGGATTGTCTCTGGATCCGATATACTCTCAGATTTACTATAACACAGGAGTAGGGTATTACGCTTCCCAGCGGCCCGAACCTGTCTAAATCGCCTGCGTTCCCGCGTCTTTTCTCGTTGAAAATCTCACAGATCCGGGGCAAGGAATCGCACCTCGCGCCCCCGGCCGAACCGGCAAAGGGGGGCCCGCATGGTCTCCCGGTGAGGAGTTTCGCGCTCCGTCAACGTGTAAAATAAAAAATTGATAAATAATACAGGAAACATAACATAGACGAGTGGGTGTTTGGAAATTGGAATGAAGGAATCCTAGAGAAAAATAATCCTAGAGAAACATATGCTTACAATCCTTTTTCATTTGGGCTCATGTTATAGTAATCATACCGGCCCTTTTCTCTATTTTAGGGTTTCTTTGGACCGAAGGATTTTCAAGTAAAATCTGAATGATTCTAATCTTTAGAAATGTTTCCCTATTAGGTCCTTTGGAACAAAAGAATTACAATTGAGAAAAATCCTATGGACTTTCCTACTCCTCAATTAATAAACATGAGCTCCAACCTCATGTTTTTATTTTCCTTTGAGAAATCTCATGCACTCTCCCCCTTTCTCACTCTACTATCTCTCTTCCATAAAATTATTGTTGGTACCAAAACAGGTTGTGTGCAACCTATCATAAATAAATAGAGGTAAAATTCAGAGTAAGTAGGAACAAGTCCCAGATAAGAAAATAAATATATAGTCCTACTTAGGCTGGGTTTTTTCCTCTACTTTCCCAACTCACCTCTCTTATTTTTCACGCGCACGTTTTTTAAACGGCTAAACAATATATTTTTTAAAAAAATTTCTATACGAAAGTTGTTTCAAAAATCATATTAATCCATTTTTCAAAAAAAAGACTAATACTTAATTAATCATGTGCTAATGAGTTGTTTCGTTTTACCTGCCCAATAGATTAGCTTCCAACTCCTACTACCGTACTCAGCCCTAGTTCAACCACACCGAACTCAGCCTTAGGTTCAACCATAACTACTTAATACTATCTATACTGTCTCCCTAATTTTACTTAAACAACAAAACAACAAGACACGTGAAGATACAAATATAAGGGTTTCTAGGAGAGGGAGAAAACACGATCCCAATAGAGACACAAGACAATGCAAACCACTTTCAAATTTGCCGAATCAACATCCAAGGAAACCGAGCCGCTGATCACTATACCAAAGCTCTATGTTGATATATTGGCAGCTAGATTAGTGTTTTCTGTTTTTCTCTTCATACTTAGTACTCGTGAGATTGATATATAATGTTTATTAGTTTGGGAGCTTGAACACTCAGAACACAACCTTAGAAACGGTTTGAATCTTGTTTTAGCTTTTTAGCATTACGCAAAAAGAGATAATCCATTAGCACACGAATAATTGATTATTAATTATTATAAACTTAAAAAATGAGTTTATTTATTTTTAACAAACTTTTATTTTAAAAGTTTTTTAAAAAACATACCATTTAACAATTTGAAAAGAAACCGTTCACGTATAATCGGACGGACACTAGTAGAAAAACAGTTTTTCCCTACGGCCAAAACAAATTTTCGCGTGCGGGCCTCCGGCCCGTCTGTCCCAAAACGTCTGCAAAAATCGCCATTTTTACGTGCGGGTGGCGCACCCGCACGCAAAGATTGGATTTTCGCGTGCGGGTGCTTATGTCGTCCTCACGCAAAACTAAAAAATCAAAAAAAAAATAAAAATCGCAAGAATCGTGCGCCGCCACCCACTAGTCGCCGCCCGTCACCCGCCGGTCACCGAGCACCGCCCGCCGCCTGCCGACGACCGTCGACCATCGGCCACGCCACCCGCCGTCGGCCGCGGATCCCGTCGTCGTAGACCCGGTGGAGGCGGATCCGCCCGCCACCGAGAAGCCTGCTACCGCTGGCCATGCCGCCCGCCGTCAAGCCCGTCGCCTATCGTCGCGTGCCGCACACTTTAGCCGCTTGTCGTCGCATGCCGCCGTCGCCGCCGCCCACCACCGCGGTTGCCATTGCCGCCGGCCACCGTCGTTGTCGCCGCCACCGCCGCGGGATCCGTCGCCGGCCGCTCCCGCTGCCGTGAGGAAGAGAGAGGGAGAGAGAGAAAGAGGAGGTGAGAATGAAGGGAGGAGGAAGTGAGAAGAAGATAAGGGAGAGAGAAAAAGCAAGGTTTCAATTTTTTTTTGAATATGCTGAGAGGGAAAGAGGAGGTAACTCAGACTTATTTTTCTGTGCGGTCGCTTAAGAGGCCCGTCTGAAAAAATAGCCCTATTTTCCTGTGCGGCTGCTTAAGAGACCCGTCTGCGAAAATCGATTTTTGCATGCGGTCCTCTTAAAAGAGCCGTATATGAAAATGAAGGTCGATTTTTGCAGACACGGGCACTTATGGCCCGTCTGCAACCTATTGAGTTGCTCGTCAAAAAAATCATCTGTGTAGTAGTGGGATAAAGAACACTTTGAGTTTAGATTAAAGAGTAAATTTTACCTAACCACAAGTATTATATTCTAAGTGTCAGGGTTATGGATAAAGCATACCTTTTATCCTTGGGGTCATGAAGTATACGAATACAACATACCCTTAAGTATACGGGAATGTTACCTCAATATTATGAAATTTTGCCAATGCGCAGGGAAACCGTCTCCAGAATAGAAGATGTTAGAGTCCTATTCGAAGGAGATACAAACTCTGTGGTCTCGTATGCCAGAGATACTTTCCGAGTTCTACTTGGAGGTCAAGGCAGTCTGCAGTATAAATACGAGGCCTTAGGGGGTACGGGATCATCGAATTATAGCGCAAACTACCGTCACAACAGAAGCAATCTGGAGGACTTCGAAGACAACTTGCCGGTTGGATCTCGTGGAGCCGTTCTCG
Organism: Oryza officinalis; assembly: GCA_008326285.1. Taxonomy (NCBI): domain Eukaryota; kingdom Viridiplantae; phylum Streptophyta; class Magnoliopsida; order Poales; family Poaceae; genus Oryza; species Oryza officinalis. Next base: position 155,085 of record BDMV01000002.1, read on the forward strand.
ACAGGTATCTCGTCGGTACTTGATACTTTATGTTGTTCTCTATTGTAATTTCTGTGGTTCTCGTCATAATCCTATATAAACTGGATTAGGGCTATTACCTTACGAGGGGTCTGAACCAGTATAATCCTTGTCTTCCGTATGCTTGATGTTGTTTCGTGTAGATTCTTGTTCCAACGTACCCTAATATCCTCAGGATACGGTCTACCGGTATAACCCGTCAACACTAAGTTGCAAAAAACCAGGCTTTGGTACGTGATACATAATTCTAGGTATCACATGATCATTTTGATTTTGATATACTTAAAAGTTCTACAGTTATATCTTAAATTTATAATTTCTTTATGCAGCTATATTTTTAACATCAATGTAAGTATAGTCTTTTAAATTTTTGAGCTTGTTTACTTTGTTGTCCAAATCAACATATCATATTTTGGTAATGCCAAATTTTGGCACACCAAATTTCTAGAGTGCTGGCTTTGTTTGTTTTGACGGCTTTGCCAAATTCTGATAGAGTTTGAAGAGAGAGCTTCTTGAACTGCCAAAATTTAGTAAGATAGTAATAATTGAAATGTGTTTACTTTGTTGCCTTACTAAAATTTAATAAGGTTAAAAGTGGCAACAAATTGGACAAATCTTTTGATATATAAGTATTGTCATATTGGTTAACAATGTTGTTTTATAAAACTTTAATATATAATATCTGAGATTACGCGTCGCATATTAAAATTTTTATGGTTTTCTATAATTTGAACCGTAATAGGTAAGGTAATTAAATAAATAATACTGCAATGCATACCGATTAACTAGATTACGAAATCGTCGTGCTTACGGGCCTCGAATATTTCGCCTCGAATATTTCCCCGTCCGCTCGGAGTCGAGTCCAACTGCTCGTGAGTTCGCTCGCCGCCGCCGCCTGCGCCGATTCCCATCCATCCCGCGGGCGAGCAGGGGCGCTGTCGTTCGTCGTGCTGCTGCCGCCGCATCCTGGTGAGCATCCATCCGTTCTGCACATGTTCTTTCCGATCTCTCTCTACCCACGCACTTCTACTCGATTTTGCGTTAAACCCTAGCGTCTGCTCTATAAATTTGCCCTAACCTTAATAACAATTTGCCTTTACTGTTTTTCTTCCTTCAGCTTACCTCGGGGGGTGGGGGGGTCGATTTCGTGTTTGCGTCCCTTTAGATAGAATTTTTTTCCCCCGATGTTCGAGTGCATATATTGGTCGGGTCGGGCAATCCCTTTTATCTTCTTTCATTTAATATACCTGAAAACAACGCCGTCTTCTACCTTTTGCATTTCTCTGTGCTGTTGTGAATACAGCTGTGGAGGTCATGGCAATGCTGTTCGTGAAAATTGATGATGCCACTCTAGTTTTCAACTGTCTGTGTGTCTTGATGATTCAGTCTCTGACCACTGCTATTCTTACCGCTTACAGTGCTAAAGTT
>BDMV01000002.1:177479-191643 GCA_008326285.1 Oryza officinalis
GTCCCATGTAAAACTATAAAACTAACAAATATGAATGCACATGCTAACATATCAATGTAAGAAAATTCAATCAATATAAATTCGTCACATATTACTATATCAATTGCTCACATATTAATTTATTAACATATTAATCATCCACATAAATACCAGAAGTTCGATATAAACCCACACGTTCACTGGTAACACCATAAGCTTCATACATTCGCGTGCAAAAACATATTATACAAAAAAAGAAACTAGCGTTTCACTATTTTTGGATTAACATCCTTCCGCACGGATGCAAACTTTGATTCGTCGAGGACACTCTCAATGCGTTTCATTCGCGTAGGAAGATCTGTGAATAACTCAATGGCGTCATACTGGTTATAATCGCGTGCGTCTTGAATGTTGTCAATTCCAATGATGTTTTGGTTGCCCGATACAATAATGTCCATCTTTTCATCGGAAGGATCCTTCACATAAAAAACCTGTGCAACACGCTCCGCAAGGACCCATGGATCATCCTTATGTGCAATTTTACTCCGTTCGGCACAAGTAAATCCAAATTTATCTACCATGATGTCTTTCACCCATTGGCATCTGAGAACAGGGATCTGAATATTTAAACCGTAGTCAAGTTCCCATATTTCTTGTATGATCCCGTAGTAAGACTTGTTCTGCCCTGTTGCGTCCAACGCTACGACACGAACCCCACTGTTCTGCGCTGAGCTTTTCCTATCTTTGCTGTTTGTGTAAAAAGAATATCCTCCGATATCATACCCTTGCCATGAGGTCACAAGGCTTGTTGGGCCAGCTGCAAGTCTTTCTATCGTTTTTTCCTCGATTGAATCTCCACACGGTAGCTTTTGATCCTTCAGCCACTGGGGAAACGTGTTCTTCTGTTCTTTCGAAACCCAACCGTCGGATCGCCCAGGATTGCATGCTCTGATATCGGAAGTGTGTTGCTCAATGTAGGGCGCAACGATGGCGAGTTGTTGAAGAACACTGCTGTGTGCATCTGATACCGCTTTGTAATCGTTGTCGTAGAAGCATTTTCTTCCCACAGTACCCTTCCCAGATAACCTTCCATCATGTCGAGGCACCGGTATCCCAATGGGGTTGGCATCGCTCATATAATCTAGGCAACACTCGACAACCTCCTCAGTTGTGTAACCCTCTATCATCGAGCCCTCCGGATGAGCACGATTACGGACATACCCTTTCAGAACGGCCATGTATCGCTCGTACGCCCACATTTGATGTAGGTATAGAGGACCAAGTTCAATAATTTGAGGGACAATGTGAACAATGAGATGTTCCATCATGTCCCAGTACGATGGAGGAAAAAACATCTCTAGCTGGCAAGCGGTCTCGACTGCGAATTTCTGAAGGGGTCCTAATTCTTCTGGATCAAAAACTTTCTGTGAAACTCGATTAAAAAAATAGCACAGCTTTGTTATCACTACCTTGGTGTGCACTGGTTTCACCGCCCTTATAGCGATAGGGAGGAATACCGTAAGCATCTTATGACAGTCGTGAGCGTTGTATCCAGAAATCGACAAATCTTTCATTGATACTAGTTTCCGGATATTCGATGAGAATCCAGTCGGCACTTTCAATCCACGAAGACATTGACAGAAAGCTTTTTTCTCTTCTGGTGACATTGAGTAGCATGCCGGTGGAATCTCAATCTTACCATTCGTTAGCTCTATCGGGTGGAGATCTTTCCTTATGCCCAAATTGACCAGGTCGTTACGTGACTTCAACCCATCCTTTGTTTTACTTGGGATGTCAAGTAAAGTCCCGATGGTGCTGTCGAACACGTTCTTCTCGAGGTGCATGACATCGATGGCATGGCGAATCTCCAGGTCTTTCCAGTACGTCAGGTACTTGAAAAAGATTGAATGTTTCTTGAAGGGCAGCGTGTTTTCTACCACTTCTTTCTTCCTCTTGCCTAAAGCTGTCTTTCCCTTGCCGAACACGACCTTTATGTTTTTTGTCAGCTTAAACACCGTGGAACCATCCTTTGCTTCGGGGGCAGTACCTTCCTCAACAGTTTTGTCAAAAAAGGTAGCCATCGCACGATACCTATGCTTTTGTGGTAAGAAACGACGATGACGCATGTAAACTAACTTTTTTGACGAGGTCAGGTATATGTACGATGTGTTGTCCAGGCATATAAGACATCCGGTCTTTCCTTTAATCTGTCCTGAGAGAGAAAAATTTGCTGGTAGATCGTTTATAGTAACGAATATGATAGCACGCAGAGTAAAATGCTCCTGTCGGTACGCATCAAACAATCGTACACCCTCTTCCCACATTTCTTGCATATCCTCCATCAAAGGTTCAAGAAACACGTCTAGATCGATGCCAGGCTGTTTTGGCCCTTGTATAAGGATAGTCAACAAAATATACTTTCGCTTCTGACATAACCATGTCGGAAGGTTATACATGGTGAGCAGAACAGGCCAAGTGCTGTGCGAGCTGCTTAGATCACCAAACGGATTCATTCCATCCGTGCTCAACGCAAACCTTACATTTCTCGGATCATTTGCAAATTCTGGATGCTTCGAATCAAAGTTTCTCCATTGTCGAGCATCGGCGGGGTGTCGAATCATACCATCTGTTTTCCGACCCTCTTGATGCCATCTCATCAACTCGGCGTCGGCGGGGTTCGAGAACAATCGCTTCATGCGATCTTTCACTGGCAAGTACCACATCACCATGGCCGGAATCTTTTTTCCTGGCTCAACCAATGTATTTGGTTCGGCAACAGCACTATCGGTGGCACTGTTATCCTTTTTGTACCTACTCGCCCCACAAGTTGGACACTTCTCCAAGTCAGCGTATTCATTGCGATAAAGTACACAGTGATTAATACATGCATGGATCTTTTCCACACCAAGTGATAATGGACATATCAGTTTCTTGGCTTGGTAGGTGTTAGCTGGCAACAAGTTAGGCTTAGGAAGTATAGCTCTAAGGAGACCCATCAATTCATTAAAACTAGTATCAGACCAGCCGTGCCTGGCCTTCAATCTAAGAAGTTCTAGCATTGACCGCAACACTGTATACTGCATGTCACATCCCTTTGATTGATCGTACAAAAGATCTTTCGTTGATTTCTGCAACGCCTCCCAATTATTTAAATCTTTTGCTTTCTCTGTTAGGACCTCTGGTTCAGCGTGCCACAACATATCCTCAAGATCAAGATCAATATCAACCTCTGCGACATCAAAACCAGTGCCGCAAAAATCACCAGTCATTTGACGAAACATGTCATCAATTATAAAATCCTCTGCCTGATCGAACCAAATATCACCAATCTCTACAGGAGGGGCGACTTCCCCGTGATAAATCCAAACTGTATATTTCTCCACAAATCCACGCTGAATTATGTGTCCCAGGATTACATCCGGATCTTTCCACATCTTCTGATTCTTGCAATCCACGCATGGACAAAAAATATCCTTCCTACTCTCTCTCAAAGCGTGTGTCTTAGCCTTGTCAATAAATGTTGATGCTTCTCTCATGAACACCGGATGAGTTCTCCGTGTCTCATACATCCATGTCCGATCCATCTAAAAAATTCACAGCATTAATTAATATTATATTGCCGATGTTTTCTAAATAAACAAATTAAACTTAATTCATACTTTTTAACTAAAACCTCATTTACAACAAAAAATAATACAGAGACAATATTAGCTACCAAAAAATGGTTCAATCAAAAAAATAAAATATTTGACTTACAAATTACATACATATATAGCACAAAGTACCAATTCGCACAAGTTTACATATCTTCGCATTCAACCAATGAAATTTTACAAAAACAGAAGCAAATGAAGGAGATGATCGAACACATTACCTTTTATATTGATTTCAATCGAAGATTTTAACTCTACAATCTCCCACCAAAAGAAAATGCCTATTTTTGGAGAGAGAAACCGAGTTAAAATAAATTCAAATATCTTCACATTAAACCAATAAAAACTTTTAAAAGTGGAAGCAAATGGAAGAGAAGATCAAGCATGGTACCTTTTGTATTGATTCCAATTGAAGAATACAAGTTGAAAACCTTCCCCCCTATAATTGCATTTTTTTGGAGAGAGAAACACCAAGTTCAAAGTGGCACTGTCGGGGGGGAGCTGTTTTATAGTGCATCATCGCGTGCGGTTCACCTAACGAACCGCACGGGATAATCATTATCCCGTGCGGGTTCTTAAGCGGACCGCACCGCACGGGATAAGCATTATCCCGTGCGGGTTCTTAAGCGGACCACACGGGATAATCTTATCTCGTGCGGTCGGCTTAAGGAAGCCGCACGCGATAATGACTTATCCCGTGCGGTCGGCTTAAGCCGACCGCACGGGATAACTTATTATCGCGTGCGGTTCAACAGCCGACCCCCTCGGGACCGGTTTTTCCAGGCGTTGCCACTTATGGCCCGCCTGGAAACTGTTGGGGGCCTCGTCCAGAAAGCCCCTTTTTGTAGTAGTGTTACCAACGTTATCCTATATAATATTTAATTCATCCCAATGAGCAATTATCGACAATCTACTTTATCATCTAAAACGAAAGCATAGTTTTTTTTTCTAGAAATAAGGTCTACTTAACGTAAATAAATAACCTCGAAAAAACTACTATTGCTAATAAATGTATTTTGTTTGTACCATCATGCTAGCCCCTATCTAGTTGGTTTGTATTCACGTAGCTTGTTACATATTAGATGTGAATCAATAAAGACGGCATACATATACGTATCAGCACCCCTCTTCTCTATTATATGTGGGATTTGTAGTGTTTTTTTAAAAAAAACCTAGTAAACTATAAAATTTAAATTTAATAGTAAGAAATATAACTTTCAAATCTTATTATATCAATGGCTTATATATGTATGATGTGAAGAAACTTATAAAGCCACTGCATAGGATCGAGAGAAAGCGATTAGCATCTAAACACTTATTTTCTCTAATTTGTCCACTTTAGTCTAAGTGAATATTTTTTATGTTCTATTTTATTTTATACAAGTCCTATTTAAAGTCTAAATTGTGTGAGACGATAAATAGTGATAGAGTGTTCCACCTCAGGAGTCAACTTTTTTTTATAAATAATATCCAACCACTTTTTTTTTATAAGGAGCTAAGACTAATATACGTTCATGTTGTTTATTAATCGAAAGATTGGATGGGTTTGTAGAGTCCAATTCGATTGTGTGGCGTGGTGACAAACTATCTAGGAAACTTGTCACGCAGAGTGTGAAACTCGATGTAGCCTAGCGAGAACACGATCGGATAGCTAAATATAGGTGTGAAGATAAGCATCATTATTATTAGATTGCACCGGTTTTTATTATTGTTTTCATGATATATAGGTATTGTGGATTTTAAATTATTGATTCAATATAAATAGTTGGATGTATTAGAAATCAGAAGTATAGCCTTAAAAATTATGCTTGTTTCTTAATATATAAAATTAGTGATTGTTTTATGAACTAATTTCATATGTAAATAAAATAGGGAGGGAGCTAAAAAGGGGTGGAGACAAATAATGGGTCCATCGATTTAAATGAAATCGATGGTCCCATTATTTTCTTTTGTCTTAGAAATTTTAGGATTTCTAAAATAATTTATTAGCCATTACACGTGATGGCTTAGGAGCAGCGTAAAGTCTAGAGGTTGTTTAATTGATGACATGATATATGTTATTAATTTTTATATAATTTTTAATGGAGAGGTTCTTTAATTGATGATATGATATATGTTATCAATTTTCATATAATCTTTAATTTCCATTTGCTCTTATAGGATAAGGTGTTTATTCTAAATGATGTATTTCTTATATATCAAAACATGGTCAATATTGATCAAACTAAAAATCGAATAGGTTAAAAATCACAAATATTTAACAATCTAACTATTGATGTTTATATATTAAATCGTTAGCTAGAAAATAAAGATTGTGCGAAGAAAATGGAGACATATTGTCGGTGACCGGTCATTGCCGTGACCCATTATAGATTATTGTCGACGGGTTGAATCCGTACACCGTATTCTGAGGGTATTGGGGTACATTGGTACAAGGATGTTGGGGTACGTTGGTACAAGGATCTACACGAAATGACATCAAGCACATATAACACAAGGATTATACTAGTTCAGGCCCCTCATAAGGTAATAGCTTTACTCCAGTTTATATTGGATTATGACGAAAGCTACAGAGATTACTGTGAGCCCCCGGTTTTGTATACCGGGAACCCCATGTGTATTACAATACCATTCCCTGCAGTACCTCGACGACCGTAGTTCGTGCGAGGACCGTCGGTCGGTACGCCGCTACCCGGCTGCCGCAAGGTGAGCTCCTCTCCTGCTCTTCCTCTTGCTTTTGTTTCCTTACCGCCGTTGTCGCCGCAGCACGGTGACGTCGTGAGGCGCAACACCGTGCCCATCTCTTGCGCGGCTGCCCTCCGCAGCGATCGTCGCTTCACAGCCGGCCATGCATGTGCCATTCAGCTAGCTGGCTGTATGTGTGCATGCATGCATGCAAGTAGCCCACATGCATGCAACTAGCTAGTCGTGTGTATGCATATGCATGCATGCAAGCAACCCACATGCATGCAACTAGCTAACCGTGTGTATGCATATGCATGCATGCAAGCAACCCACATGCATGCAACTAGCTAACCGTGTGTATGCATATGCATCCATGCAAGCAACCCACATGCATGCAACTAGCTAGCCGTGTGTATGTATATGCATCCGTCGTTCGGTCGAGCCCCCGGCCGACGTTGTCCTGGCAGTACCGCGTCACGCCCGGCCAATGCCGTGGCCCAGTTCAGGCCGAGCTGCCTCAGCCGACCTCCTCGCTGCCGCGGGCGTCGGCCAAGTCACCGCGCCGACCGGAGCCTCCGCGCCCGCGCGTCGGCCTGCGCCCGGCCACCTCCTGGACACGGGCCTCGGCCACGCCATGCCGACGCGCCGCCGCCACACCGTGTCAGGCCCATTAGTGGGCCCCATATTTTATTCTCTCCCCGCGGGCCCCATTGACCGAAGACTTGGAAAAAGTCTATATCGCCTTCCTCTGCTTTGTCGGCCCGAAGCCCATAAAGCCTTCCAAAAAGTCTACATTGCCTTCCTCTCGTGGTCGGCCTAAGCCCACGAAATTCTCTAAAAAGTCTATAAAAGCTCCTCTACTTCATTGGGCCAACCGGCCTTGCAATCTATCCAAAAGTCTACATATATCCCTCTTGTCCCTTGGGCCAAGACCATAAAGTCCTCCACATAAGTCCACAAAACATCCCCTTGTTTTCCTCGGGCCAAGCCCAAGAATGGACCTGAAAAGTCTAAATTGCATCCTCCGGGCCAAAGCCCACCAACAACCTCCCTCCTCACCAAAGTCTAATGCATATCCCTCCACTCACCCAGGCCCTTATCCAAAAGTCTATATAAGGTCCCTACCCGACCTCCTTCATCTCTGGGCTAAAGCCCAAGCCTTCACAAAAGGAAGTCCAACATTCGTCCCTCTCAACATCACAGCCAAGGAATATTCTTGGGAATATTCCTTTCCAATTTAATAAATTCATTTCCGTATTTCAGAAAATCCATTAATCCTCCAAACCCGTGTCTCCCTCATTTTAAGTCAGAGTTGAACGAAACTTTCGTCAAAATCTTTCAAAAATCAAGATCTACGCAATGGCACTGGTTGGGTTATTTTCCTTTTTGGAATTTTTGGCTCTTTTTGTGTTAGCGAGTAGTTCGTGACGTTATTATTCGACCGGACAGGGTATATCTGCGAGGAGGAAATTGAGCCAATTGTAACGAACCCTCAAGTGAGCAAGGCAAGTCACTACGCCCCCTTCCTCGAACATGTTGATCCTATTTTTATAAATGTGTTGATTGCAAATAAAATTGCATGCTAATTATAAAACGCGTACCCACATTTGCTTAAAGCCTTACCTTTGATATTGTTTATCCTTATGTATTTACACACCTTTGTTACCTAAGTATATTACTTTACGCGTGATTATTTACTCACTGCTTAGCCCTGCTTACATAGACGTTATACACTCCATATGTGGGATATGTGGATGTGGTTACACTGATCACTCGATGGGAGTGATTGATAGAGATCGGGTGGAGACATAAGCGCCACCCACAGCATGAAAACCTTTGTGAAAACCCAAAAACTAATTAAACAAAAGTGATTTCGACTGGGGCGGCACGGATAGAATATGGGTGGTTCTGGGAACGGTAAGCCGCCGACCCTGGTCAGTTAAGGACCGAGTCAAGAAGCTAAGCAGGAAACGAACCGAGTACGACCACACTTCTTGAGTGGGGTTAGACCCGGTGGACTAGGTTATTCTCGTGGGGTGGCACCCCAGACATGGTAGGTTCTGGATATCGGTATGGAAATGTGGAAGTGTGTGGTTTAATGACGTCAAGCTTTATATATGTATGATGTAACCTTCAATCTCGGGAGCGCCAGGACTCCCCTCACAACCGGCTCGAGGTAGGAATGTGGCGCCGGGGGTGCAATGGGGATTCATAGTCCTTGGAGCGGGTGCCGCCATGCGAGGGTAACTGAAAAACCGGGCCGTGACAAGTCTCATGTGTTGGGTGAGTCACGGAGTGTGGGATTAAAAGCGTACATCCACTGCAGTGTGAGTAAATTAAACTATTCGAATAGCCGTGCTCGCGGTTAATGAGCGCCGGGACTTGCATTACTCTTGACTAGCCTCGTCAATTTGTAATATTGCTTAAATATGATGGGTGTGGAAGGTGTGACCTTGCCTGATGTGCAAAAAGGTCATAGTGGTTAAAATTGTGGAAATTGGATGCGAGGGTAAACCGGACCAAGCGAGGCTTGGGGAAGGTGGATGACCCTCGCAGGTTAATGATAACTTCAACTTAACGTGGTTTTCAGTTAAAACTTTGTGGGATAGGTTTGTGAAATAATTTGTGAAAACTAGCTTTATGCAAATAAACCAAGCCATCCTTGAACCCCTAGAACATTATATGCATTCTGTAGTGGTGGCTTGCTGAGTACGGTTGGTACTCACTCTTGCTTATTTACATCTTTTAGAAAGGTGTTGTGTCGACCTGTACTGTGCTATGCTGGCAAGGAGTTACGAGGACGGTGGAATAGGGACCTAGGTTCACCAGTCAATGCGTGTGGGATAAGATGGACCGCCGCTGCTTCGCTTCCGCTACTTCATTTAGTTGTTTTGGTATTTTGTGTTGCTGTCGACCATGCTTGGTCTATTCGGGTTCCATTTGGGCTACCCTTGTATTATTAATATATTGTAAGACCTGTAAGACGATGTCAGCTTGAGATATACAACTGTGCCATGTGTGTACCATCTACTGATCCAGGGAATGGTATTGTAATACACATGGGGTTCCCGGTATACAAAACCGGGGGCTCACAGGGTTGGTATCAGAGCAAGACGACTGCAGGACCTAAGGACCCTTGTAACCACCCTTAAAACCTAGGACTGGTTTAGTGCAGCCTATTACCCTCAAGCTATATATTTGCAAAAACTATTTTGATAAAGCCATGGGTTCTTACTACTCCTCTTTCTCGAGTAATTTTGAAAATTCATTTATATCCAACCCCTACTCACCACTCTAATTTCAAATACTCCTATACAGACTATAAGGATTAAGGATGAAGAGATAGCTGGTTTATTAGGACCTCATGAACCACTAACCGATCTGACTAAATACCCTTAGATGTGTGTCGTAGACGTTGTATTGTGCATAAGCCACCTCCTATTGTGAGTTATGCAGTATGGGGTGGCAACCCATCGTTTTGTGCATTGATTTTCTTGTTGTGTAGTAGCTCTTAAGCAGTTAACTACTCACCCCCCCTCCCTTGTGTGCTCACCAAGTATATGATACACATCACCCGAACAATTAAAACTTCCCATTAAGCAGCCCTTTCTTAGAAAACTCTATTTCTTTCTTCCGATGGACTTTCTCATCCTCCCTAATCTTCCAAATACCGGTGTTGTCAGGATGAAGGATAATTACCAACATGAGTACAATTAGAATCGACAAGTGTTAAGTTAAGACCCCACCCGGTACAGCCACAGTAAGCCGACCACAACAAAACCACTTGGGAATTCGGCAACCTACGAAGATAGGAGTGCGACCTCAGCCGAAAGCTTCGACCACAAGGACGGCGACCCAAACAGTACCGACCAAGGACTCCGGAAGACCCGGGAACCGCCTATTTCAACAGTACCCACAGGAACACAACAGGAGCCTCGATTGACAGGATCCACAATAGCATACTGCTCGTCGCCAATAATTGGAACAGGCCACACCGGGACACACGAGCACTGGAGTTGTTGACCCCATCACAGTAGCCCAGTGGTCGATGCCTATAAAGGGAGCCCCAGGCTACCCCAAGGAAATGCATCACTCCTCTCCCTTCTTTTGAACCAAGCTAGCCAGAAAAAAAAAACCCCTAGCCCCATGGCAGACCCCATGGTAACCACAGGGAGTCTCCCTCAGAAAACCCCATGGCAACCACAGAGAACCCCCCTCACAGTGACCCCATGGTAACCACAGATTGTCCACCTCAGGACAACCCCAATGCATATGCCAAACAGCTGGAGTGCATACTTCGGCAGCTAGGTGGTTTCACTGAACCCATCTACCATAGTGAGCAGATCGTCCGAGGATCCCGGAAGTACTGGAAGGTGAAGATCTTTCTTTCCTTTCAGGGAGAAGGAGAAGGAACGGCGATCTCCTTCCAGACACGTCATCCCCGGATCACCCCTGAAGCTGCCTTCCAGGATGTGCTTCGTGAAACCCTCTATCGGTTTTGCAAGATCTCCGCCCCTTTGGGTATAGTCAATGACTATGGCTTGCACCCATTCCGCACCGAAGAGACAACCGGTACCACCTCCGCGTGACCAGACAGGACCAAGGAACCCGGTGCGCTCTCCTCTCCGAGTTAGCCTGCACTGTCGAGAATGCCTATGAGCAGGCACTCGAGGAGCTGGACGAGCTTCGAGACCAGTACACAGACCTGGAAGCCCGTTACCAGCGGCTGACCCACAGGAACACCTCTGCACTGCTTGCACAGGCGAATGTGGCGGCCAGTATGATGAAAGCCGGTGAGATGAGCAGGAAACGCGAGAAGTCCCCCCTAGGGATGGATCTAGTCTCCCCTGCGCCATCGCCATGAGTACCGTTAGGTGTGCAAACCTCTATTACGCTTTGCACTGTTAAGCGTAGTAGTTCCTTTTCCCTTTCCCTTGAATTGTACCCTACCCCTGGAGTTGTACCCCTGTATCCTGTTATGAATGGAATGAAACCGTTGGTCCGTCATAAGTTCATGGTTTGCAGCTGAACATTTTGTTCGTAGCTAGATCATCAGCCTTCCTCTGGGAAGCCCATTGTTGTCAGTATGGGTTATTCCAAGTTTTGGTTAATAAGCACACCTAACAGAAGGAAGCGATCCCCGTTACCCGAGCAAGAAGCGATGTAAGCACGGCGAGGAACTAATAATAATAAAAGCAGTATTCAAGCCCTCATCAACAAGCGGCCCCAGACGACTCATTAAGGACCCGAAGTAGCCATGCCCATGACAGGAAGAACAAGAAAATTTCATTGGACACTCTAAGGACTGACTCTGCATCAAAATGCCCAGCCATAAGATAATCCAGTTTTATGGGCATGTAATCGCCTTAAGACCCGTCAAACCGAGGCTGACAAGAACCATGACCACCAGTCCTCGGGAATACATGACAAGATACTGTCCACCACCAGTAAGTGGAACAGGACTTACCGTGAGAAGCACAAACACTGGAGATGCTGACCCCATAACAGGAGCCACCGAAAGATGGTGCCTACAAAAGGAATCCCAAGCAACCACGATAAAGGGCACCCTTCTTTTGGTCTAAGCTAACCAGAAACCCTAGCCCATGGAAAACCCACCCGTAACCATGGAGGGGCATGCCATGGAAAACCCTAACGGGTATGCCGAACAACTAGGCCACCTACTCCGGCAACTCGATTTCTTTGAGGAGCCCGTCTACTGTGGCGAGCAAATCGTCCAGGGATCTCAGAAGAGCTGGAAGGTGAAAGTCTTCCTCCACTTCCAAGGAGATGAAGTGGTCGCTTTCCAGACTCGCCATCCTCGAATCACCTCTGAAGCTGCCATCAAGGATGTGTTTCGTGAGGCCCTCCTACGGCTTTGCAAGATTTGCGTCCCCTTGGGTGTAGCCGACAGCTTTGGTCTCCACCCCTATCGCGAAGAAGACGACAACCGATGCTGCCTCCGCTCGACTGGACAACTCGAAGGGAGCAGGTGCACTCTCCTCTCCAAGCTAGCCTGCACCACTGAGAACGCCTATGAGCAGGCCCTCGAAGAACTGGATGAACTTCGAGATCGGTATGCCAATCTAGAAGCCCGCTACCAGTGCTTATCTCTGGAGTGCACTACCATACAACTCTTGCAAGCATCCGAGATAGTTCGCCGCATCCAAGGCCACAAGTTGACCAGGATTCGCAGGAAGCCTCCGCTGGAGTTCGATCCACTCTCGCCTCCACCGTCGCCATGAGCAAGCTATGTGTGTAGACCCTTGTTGGGAAATGTCTTATCCAGTAGTAGCAACTCTCCCTTTTCCTCACTAAGGATGTATTCCCCTTTTATCTCGTTCAAAGGAGAAATTGGATGAAGGGCAACACAACCTTTTGCCTGCCATGAATCCATTGTTCAGAAAGGGTCGTCTGTGTTCACACTTAGGCTGACCTGCCCTTTCCATAGAAAGCCATCCGACGGATTGAACTATTTCAAGATTGAACGATAATCTCGTCTAATGAGAAAGCAACCCCTAGATACCCAAAGTTAAAACAAGCATGAACCTGTTCGGAAAACCCACAATGCCGTTAGTAATCAAGCCTCATCAACGGATAAGCCAAGTCAGGCACAAGTACAAACTAGAGACAACCACACTAATGACACGAAAGACCAAAGATTAAAGAGATGGACTATGAAGATCGATACATAGGGGATACATGCCAAGGTTTGGCAACCATGTCGTCAACTACCTACTCTAACATCGCCTTCAGAACGGAAATGAAGACGATGGGCGCCAACACTATGAGGAGGAACACCGCCTCACATAGGTGGTCGGCATACTCGTCCGCAACAAGCACGCGCCACCACCCCCAAAGGATGACCACTGGACGCACCAACCAAGATAAAGTGGCGCAAATAGTTGCGCTAACAAACCGTAGGCCGGACCATACCCACACCCAGTACAAGGCAATGCACACCCACGACAAGAAGGTCCCTCTTCGATTGGGATGTCCCCGCGCCATCATCACAGCAGCCCCGCCCCCAATGGTGTCGCTTGCCGCCTGCGCCGGAGAAGAAGCACGCCGCTGCGACTCAACCGCAGCAGTCGCCGACCCCGACCGCCGGCGTAGCTCACCCCTGGCCGCAACGCCCCCGCTCGGAGCACCTTGCGCCGCAGCGCCTCGCTCCGCGCCGCCACCGGCACCGTGGTAGCTAGCGCCGCGCTCGCCGCCATCCAGGTCGCTTCCACCGCCGAGCCGCCGCTCCATCTCCTCCCTTAGTTGAGCTACACCACCCTCCACTCACACTCCGCTCGGGGCTACCGCGCAAAGAGGCGTAAAGCAGCCCCCTCTCTCTTCCCCTCTTTATCAAAAGTTGCACGCCTGGCAAAGCAACTACCCAAGTGTACAGGGCGATGGGAAATTTTGGATAGACCGGTGTATTTCGAAACGAGCCGTTGAATATTTGGATGCCCCGGTTAATGGCTATGAACCTCGCAGAGTACACAAGGTACCACTGCGACAACCAGTCGTTGCGCGCTACAACCACTGCCACATGCGCATGCATATGAATCACAAAAAAAAGGATAAAGGTACCGACGCCTGTCCCCAGAAAAAGTGCAAGCTTATCCGCGTGAAAAAGGAGTTTAAAATGGTCAGGACAGTGAACCAGGATGTTCTTCACCAGCCCAGCACCGAACCTGTATAATTTGGAAAATTCATGGTACCTCAGCCTCTGTGTTTCTTCAGAAGTCTCCCGGAGTGCAACCATCCCTCTCTTTTTCTAACCCCTAAGTAATCTCGGGGACGAGATTATTTTAAGGGGGGTAGGTTTGTAACATCCTGAATATTTGACTTTGGAATAC
>BDMV01000002.1:199639-337276 GCA_008326285.1 Oryza officinalis
GAAGGAATACAACAATTAGCATGAATCCAATCCCTTCCAAGCAGTAAGCTATATGAACCTTTCCCATCAATGACAAAGAATGTAGTAGGAACCGTTTTGCTGCCGATTGTCAATTCTACATTAAGAACTCCCTTGGCCTCTGAAGGATTGCCACCAAAATCTTTAAGAACCATGTTAGTCTTGATGAGGTCCTCCGAATTCCTTCCCAATTTCTTAAACGTCGCATACGGCATTAGATTCACTGCAGCCCCACCATCAACTAACATTTTGGATATCGGCTTGCCATTAACAAATCCTTTGACATACAATGGCTTAAGATGCCGATTCTCTGTTCCTTCGGGTTTCTCGAAAACAGCCTGTTCCGGTGACAATACCCATCTGGCACAAGATTCTTCCATGATGTCCACATTGTCTTGATTAACCCCAAACTCTGCGGGTAGCACAAACACCATGTTGACCGACGAAGAAGCAATGGCTTTTCCTTTAACTATCCTTCTTGCCTCATCGGTTTTACTCTCATCGGCTGGTATTATTCTGTTCTTAACACGCCATTCCTGTTTTGTTTTTGCTCTCTTCAGCCGATGATCGATCTCTTGTTCAACTTCCTGAAATTGTTCCCTGCTCCTCATCCTCTGAACCCTTCTCTTCTGACTTTTGGAAAAAATCCCAGAAGGACACCATTGAGCTCTTGAAGTATCTTCAGCATCATCCTCCTGGAAATAATCTTGATGAATTGGGCCCAACCTCTGATGAACAGGCAACCTCCTTTGTATCAGCCGATCTTCTTTAAGACGAAATCGGCTAAAATTCTCATTATAATTTGTATCGGCATTAGAACAACCTGGGCAATCTTCTATCGATGGTAACCTCATGCCCTTGTTCCAACAAAATATGAAAAACTCGCATTTCCAATGTGAATCAAAGCCATCATCATCTTCATAATATTGGCTCTCTTGCCGATCATATNAAGCGGATTTGGAGGAAGCTGGCGGTTACCAAAACAGAGCAAGAATCGGTTGGTGACCGAATCGGCTACGGTGTCTATCGACTGGTGACCGAATCGGCTATTGTGACCATCGGCTGAGACAGAGTCGGACAAGGATAGCCGATGTAGCCGATTCCGACGAAAGGATAACAGAGTCTGTGTCGGGGTTGGTTGGTGAGCTTCATGAGGATTCCCATATACGGATTGGGTCCGAAGAAGGGAATTGTATCTATTGCTTAGGATATAATGTTAGTTTCCTAGTAGATACTGTCGGTTAGAGTCTGTATTAGGAAACTGTCTTTAATATGAGTTGTAATAGAGATAGGGGTCGTGTCCGATAAGGACTTATTGTGAAGTTCTGGGTATAAATTAAGCCCAGGTTCGTGTAAAGAAAAAGACAGATCAATACAACAACTTCGGCGCATCGCCACCTTTACTCTTTCATCGTTTTTTCGACGAGTTCTTGCTTTCGAGTTGGGCTGCATCGGTTTCGATCTCCAGCAAGAGGTAAAACTTGTTATGGCGGCTTGCGCTCTCGGGATTAGTGCTTCCATCTTCATGACACTCTAATCTTGTTTGTGTAAATCGTCGAGTTATCATATATATTGTATAATCTAGATTGATATCAGCATATAACTCAGATTGGTTAATAACTGTTCTACAGAAAACTAGCCGATAGAGTTATATATTGATGCTGGTTTAGATTACACAATATATCTACCATCTCGAAAAGGTTTTCATCGACTTGATCATCTAGGCATTGTGTTTCTTTACATATTTGGTGCTGCATCAGTTAGGTTTGACCTACTAAATCATGTTCAGAACCATAATCCCTAGCCTGTCTATGATTACTAATAGAGATAGCGTCGGGGTTTCAGCCGACCTTACCTGGTTTAATTGTCTTGTTATCTTGATATATTAAATCTGCCCTTTATATCGAGATATTAACTTAGTAAAATATATTGAGCTTGTTGTCAAATCTGGTTAGGGTCATCTTAACACTAGTTTGACAGTTTGTTTAATATATTTTGTTCATGGTAATATCTCTGTATAAAGTGGTATCGGAGTACTAGCCGATACATGTTAGATTTGCTTAATCGGCTATGCTATGAGCTTGTGTAATCTATGCTTCATAATATATTTAGGCATAAGTGATTTATACTGTCTCGGCGCCCTGTCCGATCTATCCCAATCACTTAGTTTAAATATGTTTTGAGACTTAGATTATATTTTGTTGATATCTACAGCCGATTGAGTAGATTTAGCTTTATCTTGCTTTATCTGTTATAGCCGATTTAATGCATCTTGCATCGGCTCAATGCTCAATGATATGTCATCGGTAAACCAGCCGATCGGCTATCATTGGTGGATTTAATTGCACTTTCTTTGTTTCTTATTGGTTGCAGGATCAAACCAATTGGCACGCCTAGAACCCGAAAGAAGTCTTTGGACCTGCACTGGAGCTAAGCAGATCTCCCAGGCCAGTGTGTGTTTTTTGCATCAACACGCTTTTGGCACGCCCAGTGGGACTCGAAGAATTTTCATCATGGTAGACTCCAAGAAAACTGACGTTGACCCAGAAAATATTATTCCAATGACAGTGGACAAGTTGACATCGGAGCAAAAGGCAGAGCTGGAGGATATAATGAACAAGCTCCAAAACCAGTACTTGCATTCCTTTGTCCAGACTGAGCAGGAACGGTGGTTCAGAGATACAAAGTGACTTTGCCCAGCAATGAAGAGCCAGAGTCAAGTTCTGGGAAGGAAAAAGGGGTCAAGCAAGAGGAATCTCCTGAAGAGCCCAGGAATTTGCAAGATCGGATCGACTATGCTGTGCATCATGCTTTGATCAACCAGTCAGGAGTGCTGGTCAACACTTTAACAAATATTGTCAAGTCTGTGGTTGACGGTACTATCGCTGAACATCAAGCCAAAGGACCAATATTCTTACCAGATGGGGTCTTCCCGCAATACAGGCCGCTTATGACCAGCCAGCCAAAGCCTGCCAATGTAGCCCCAGGACAGCCGATGGCGTCAACATCGGCTACAGGTCAACAGGAAATATCAGCATCGGTACAGAAGCACGTAGAGTTCAATCCTCATGTACTGGTCCGACAACAACCTCAGCATGTAGGGCATAACATACCACAGATATCAGCTGAGCAAGTTGCAACTATGTTCAATACCAATCAGCCAGTTGCTCAGCCGATCATGCATACACCGGCAAGACAGCAAGTGCCAACCTTCCAGCAACAGGCTGCCAGCACTCAATATGTTCCTAATCAACAAGATTTTAGTGCTCCGCGAATTCCTCAGTCCCACACAAGTGGTAATCTTAATTATCAATTTCAACCTCATTCACCACAGGTGCAGTATCGGCAGAGAACGTCTCCTCAGCCATATCATCAACCGCAGTATTATCAAGATGAGCCGATACAGCCACAGCATCAAGATGGGACTCGGCAGAAACCTTGGGCCGATATGATAGCTGATGTAATGAGAGAACAGTTCGGATTAAAGCCAAGGGATGGTGACAACCTGTATCGGCATCCATATCCAGAGTATTTTGAGAGGGTGCCGTTACCAAGCCGATACAAGGTTCCAGATTTTTCAAAGTTCTCAGGACAAGATAATGTATCAACTTATGAGCATGTTAGCCGATTTTTAGCTCAGTGTGGTGAAGCATCGGCTACGGACGCGTTAAGAGTCAGGCTATTTCCTTTATCTCTGTCTGGATCGGCTTTCACGTGGTTTTCATCTTTACCTTACAATTCTATTCACAGTTGGGCCGATCTGGAAAAACAATTTCACAAATATTTCTACAGTGGGGTGCATGAGATGAAATTGTCTGATTTGACAAGCATTAGGCAGAAACGAGAAGAGTCTGTCCAAGATTATATCCAGAGATTCAGGGAAGTCAGAAACAGATGTTACAGCCTGACATTGACAGATTCTCAATTAGCCGATTTAGCCTTCCAAGGTTTGTTAACCCCAATCAAAGAGAGGTTTTCGGCTCAAGACTTTGATAGTTTGGCTCATTTGGCCCAAAAGATAACAGCGCACGAACAAAGATTTCAAGAGGCCAATAGAGCATTCAAGAAGGTGAACTTCATTAACTCTTATGTTTCCGATTCTGAGGAAGAGGAGGTTCCCGAAGTAGCAGCAGCCGAGTGGGCAAGAAACAAGAAGGTGATTCCATGCCAATGGGTCAAGAGCTCTGGGAAAGAGGAAAAATATGATTTTGATGTCAATAAGGCTGATAAAATTTTTGATCTTTTGCTTCGGGAGAAACAAATTCAGCTGCCTGCTGGTCATGTGATTCCATCGGCTGAGGAATTAGGGAGGAGGAAATACTGCAAGTGGCACAACACAGGGTCTCATAGTACTAATGAATGCAAAGTTTTTCGGCAACAGATCCAGGTGGCCATTGAACAAGGCAGGATAAAATTTGATGACTCCAAGAAGCCGATGAAGATTGATGGTAATCCTTTTCCTATCAACATGGTTCATGCAAGTGGTAGGACAGCCGATAGAAGGGATAATCGGTTCAATAAGTTTGACTCTACAAGCATGATCAATAAATATCAAAAGAGATATGATCGGCAAGAGAGCCAATATTATGAAGATGATGATGGCCCGCTTTGATTCTATCTTCAGATCCAATATTTGATTTACCAAATTTGGTCGTTAACACAAACTGACCGGCACGCCCGCATTCCATCAATATTTTAGGATCTATACTGGAGTTAAGCAGATCTCCCAGGCCTTCGTGTGTTTCGGCACGGTTCACATCAATGCAGATTTGGCACCATCGGTCGGACGTAGATTTTTCGTCAACAGCTGGAGATGGCCTCGCGGATGAGCAAGAGCAGGAAGGACAACGTCGGCGGCAGCAGCAGCGCGGCGGCCGATGACCCGGACGCCGAATCCAACCTGTTAGAGATCTCTCCACCTGCCGGCCCTATCAACATCGCCCGACACTGCCTCCTTCTTCTAGCCCTGCCTTCTCTGCTTGCTACTTTTTGGGAAAGAGGAGATGATGGAAAAGGCTACCGACATGTGGGGCCCACGTGGGTCCCGCATTGACTCAGCTATCATGTCGGACAAAACTGGGATCAAAATCGTCTAAGAACCGAAAACGACCTGGTTTTGTAAGTATATCTGATTTTACAAAACCAGATATATCAGATTTTACGATTGAGGAATGATTTTGTAATTTGATGATAAGATGAGAGACTTTCAATGTACTTATTCCTTCTTCATATTTTGTTTGGATGTGCCACATGTATGGGCCTTTGCATCGTTCCTTCACTTGTTATCATGGTCCAGGAAATTTCAATAAACACACACAGACATATACACATTCACACACCGAATGAACTGGAGTAATAAAAAAATCGATTTAATTAGAGTGAGCGAGAGTGAGCAGACCAGCGTGGTGAACGAAAGATAATGTCGTAACCAAACGCTACTCCTACTTTTGGGAGGGAGAGAGCACACGGCTGAAAGCCAAAAATCAAAGCAAACACATGAAATACGTACGATTCAGACCTCCTCTGCCAAATCCCAAATACTATTGTTTACCGCGGTACAGGACAATACATAAGGGAATACTCCTCTACCTCTAGATGGAGTATATACTTCATGTACTACTAGTCATTCATTCATCTCGTACCTAATTAAAATCCTGATTAATTATTCCTCCATGCATGATCGAGCGCATCCATGAGTTTGGTTTGGTTGGATTACGCGACGGTGGTGGAGCAGCGGGAGCCCCCTTGGCCCTGGAGGACGCCGACGATCGCGCTCGGCGTCGGCGTCGGCTGCAGCTCCACAACGGCGATGCAGTCGACGGTGAGCGCGTGCTGTCCGGTGACCCACGCCGCCACCTTCCAGCGGAGTTGCCCCTCCACGCGCAGCCTCAGCAGCGCCCGCCCTCCCGCCACAGCAGCCGCTGCCGGTGGTGACGTCAGCGACGCGGAGAGCACGGCGTCGCCCTGCTGCGGCGGGTGGTCGAAGGGCGGGAGCGGCGAGGGGGCGGTGAGAGGGAGTCCGGCGTAGGAGGCGCGAGCCTGGAGGCGGTCGTAGAGCGCGGCGGCGTGGGAGTTGGGGTTGCGGACAGCGAAGGCGGCGTTGATGGCGACGACAGAGGCGTTGGCGGTGGTGGTGGCGGCGAGCAGCGAGAAGCGCGGGGGGGAGGGGCGGAGGACGAGCCACAGGATGAGGGAGAGCAACGCCAGAGACGCCACCGCTGAGGATGCGACGACCAGAGCGCGGCGGCGGGGTCGGGAGCCGCCGTGGAGGGCGCGATGATGATGATGATGCTTGTAGGAGGAGGAGCAATCCCTAGGAGAGTCGTTGGGATCATCCGTGATGAGAGACATGGCGATGGCGGCCGCGCGACTTGCTTAATTGCTTACTGCCACTTGCAGCAGACTCTCTCTCTCTCTTGCAGGTTGGATATTCTGAGAGGATATCGATCGAAGCACGATAAGAATATAGGAGGATATCCAACCATAAAGAATTATTGCTTTCTTGCTTTAATTTTCTTGCTGCTGCATCAAGCTAACTAGCTAGCTTAGCCATGCCATATTGCCATCCATCCATCCGTCCATTTCGATTTCGAGCAGGCAGGCACCATCATAAGATGCTAAAGTTAATTACGACGTTGCCAACAATAGGAGACGCGTGCATCCAGACAGTATATGCACACAGATGCTAGTAATAAGCTAAGCTTAGCTTTAGAGGGAGTTATTAGCATTCAGTAGTGGGGATTAATTAGCTAGAGCCACTAACACTCTTAGACACACGGGTAATAAAGGTCTTGAACGAAGCAATCATTCATACTTGAATGGAACTAACAGAAAGAAAGAAAGAAGAAATGAAAGCAAGAAAGCGATCGATGCTTCTGGATTCTTTGGTTGTCAAATGGAGGGAGCATCAGTCACTGTGACGCAGACAGCCACGTACTGATCATCATGAACAAAACAACAACAACAAAAAACAAGCAAGCCGCCAACATATCGTCCACCATGCAGGAGATCATCTAGGGATCAAACTGCACATCGATTTTTCTTTTTCTTTCTTTCTTGTATCTGAATCAGCTGCACGCACTGTTGTGCTAGTACGTCAATTGCTATTAGGATGAGATGAACTAGCTAGCTAGCTAGTAGCAATACATAAACCAAAATTCCAAAGCATCCACGGTAAGTCTAGAAAATTAATGCTGCATCCACGAAAGGGGGTGGATTAATGGTTGCGAAAAAACTGGAAATTTGGTCTATATATATACTAGTAGAAGATGGTTGTTAATTTGTGAATCTTCATTGTCAACTTTATCTCAGGGGTTGCTGAAAAGTTCTGCCAAACTCCATGGTGGGCTCAGAAAGTTTTGGCAAAAGGAGCACAGGTGCCTACTATCTACTAGTATCTCCTTGTCAAGTTGACAGATGGGGCAGGTAACTTGGAATTCCAAAGACTTAATTTGCTTCTGTAATTATCCCTGTGACTGTGAACGATAGTGTTTTCCTCTCATTGGAATATCATAGCATATTTTCTTGCACAAACATACAACCAGGTTACAATTAATATAATAGCCTAACACACAACAGTACGTTCCAAAGGGAAAACAAATGCATATTTACCAAACAAATCAGCCGAACCGAGGAGCATGTAAATCATACGAGTCTTGTCTGAAACATGAATATGGCCATTTCCTGATAACATTGGAGCATGCTGTACGAAAATCCATCCTGGCTAGGGTACGTAGTTGGGTCACATCCTCGAAACGACAGCATTGTAATTAGTCCAGTAACAGTTGACATAAATAGCAGGCCGCAAGTATTATTTAAACCCAACCATCGGGTTCATTGCCTCTAAATATAAGTGCATATTGGGCTAGTTATTACTTCCTTAGTTTAAAAAAACAAACCGGTAATTCAACAAATCTGAACAGGCTCTGCAACTTATAGGAAATAAAAGTTTCCTTCGGTTTTCCTATACTTACATTCCTATGAACCAAATAGCACTCATATAAATCCAAATCCTTTGGTTTTCCTCCAAACCTCTTCTTTCATCAGCTGCCTACCAATCCGCGCTATCCACCCAACACAAAGCACAAATAGATAGATGAATGAATGATACAACTGTTAACAAATCATATCTCCAAATCCTCCTCATTGTCGCATCTCTAAAAGATACATAGAGTTAACAGATAGAGTTAACAGCCCGATGAAAAGCATTTCTGCATATACATCCACCGTTTAATACCACATGCACAAAAAAGAGGAACACCTAACAAGAGACCGTCCAACGTGCTTTTGTTCATCACAAAACACTTGACACCATATTACCAAATAACAGTTTCCTCACACCATCAGCTCACTCAAAAAGTTCACTGGGAACCATTGAATTTTGCCATCATCTTTGCAATGATTGGGCCCACCTTGGGGTTGGCTTGGTGCCTCGCAAAGCTGGCAGGATTGTTCATCACTGAAAAAAAATTAAACAGACGGTTAAACAACTGAAATTATATGCTTGTGAGCAGAACATTGTAGCCTACAGCTCTACGAACCCTTTTAACCTAGTATGTATTGATAAAACTAACGGCGACGTGGCTCTGAACTTCTAATGCCTTCATGACTTAATAACTCAACAATGTCTAGGGTGCTTTTGTGTCCTGCATGTTTTCCTTGCCTTGGGCTGGTACCCAGATACAAGGATAACATGCTCAACATATTTGACTATGCAATACTGCCCTGAATGCCTCAACTGTTAGAATTGCTTACTAATATCGGATACCATTGAACATAAGTACAGTGCAGTAGACTCTAGTGAACAGGAATACTGCCTCCAGTCACAAAAGGATGTGGTTATGGGACCCTTGCAGTAAACACAAGTTAATCTTGAGTATAATTATTGTTTGAAACATAAGTCTTGCGCATAAAATAGAGTAAATTTTAGAAAACCCCACATTTTATGGTCAAAATTGCAAAAAACAACGTATATTATGGCTTGTGGCACAAAACCACAGTTTTTATGGTCTAAATGTTTCATAAAACCCCACCTTTATTCAAATCTTGATTAATATCAGCATATTCGAAACAATATCTTTCAAAGTAGTGAAGAGTTAAACTATCAACCTTAGGCTGTGTTCTTCTCCTTACTTTCCCAACTTCTACACACTCGTTTTTTGCGCGCATGATTCCCAAACCGCTAAATGGTGCGTTTTTTTGCAATATAGAAAAAAGTTGCTTTAGAAAATCATATTAATCCATTTTCAAGTTTATTAGCTAATGCTTTTAATCGCGCGTTAATCCACCGCTTGATTTAGCATGCTAGGTGGGAAGAACCCAATAATAAAGAAATTTAATCCACCGCTTGATTTAGCATGCTAGGTGGGAAGAACCCAATAATAAAGAAATCCATATACAATCTATGCTAATTTTAAGTAAATTCATACTCAACATGCACCGGGATGGGGTTTTGTGAAACTTTAGAATCATAATACCTAGTGTTATAAGCCACCAGTCAAAATACCTATGGTGTTATGCAACTTTGACCATAAAACATGGGTTTTGTGTAATTTACTCTGAAAAATATATAGCCAAATTTGTCATAAAAATGCTTTCAAAATATCACACTTGTGTAACTTTTTCTGTATTTATACAAAAGAAACTAGTCGTATATTGTTGACTTTGCAAAGTCCAAAACAACGTTATTTTTTTTTACTAGAGGGATAAACCAAACTCGCAAAATGCAGAATTCTATGTTGCAAAGATGTCATGGGCTGAAAAATCTATATTAACATAAGGAATAAGGGTAACATTAAACATAGAAAATCCAATAGCCTCTAGTGAACAGAATTTTCAAACTCACCAAACTTGAGAATTCAATTTAGGGTGGGAATACTGTTTATGAGAAATAAATAACATATGAACTGTTCTCCTCTAGTATCTTCAGATGAACTAATGCACGCCCTTCATAACTCCTGACGAGCCACAAAAAAAACAACTTACCTACCGTTGATTTGTATCCACATATTTCAGACTACACAAGGAAATGTCTAGTACATATAAACATCCACTCAAATGGGAACTGGACAACCATTCAGTACTTCTTTGCCATCAGGGTTTTTAATAAAAAGGATTGATGTTATCCAGAAACAGTACTACGTAAGGACTGGAACTTGAGAAAGTAAATCACAAATATGCCAATGTTAAAGCATACCATCTTGAAGAGCTGCCATAACCTCAGGGTCACCAAATGCTGCCATCAGATCAGGGTCCTGTTGAAGAGGGAAAAAGCATACATTTGAGTAATGACTGTCATCTCAAGGAATGAAAACCAACAAGGGTAGCTAATTCTGAATCACTTACATTCAGAATTTTACTCATATCGACATTCCCAGGAACACCTCCAGGCATAGCACCCCCAGGGAAGCCACCAGGCATTCCTCCTGGGAAGCCGCCTCCAGGCATCCCACCTGGGAAACCTCCACCAGGCATCCCTCCTGGGAATCCCCTGGGAGATGCACCTCCCGATGAGCGACTTGATGATTGCTCCTTCCGCTTGGCCTTGTCATAAGCAGCCTGTAGAAAAATACACAAAACACAATCATAAGCAGTAACATTTGGGCCCGTTTGGTCTGAACCTGAAAAAGGGAACATGAGAGCCAAGAGAAAATTTGGCATAGCATATTTGGGGCAATCAAATTGACTGGCCAAGTTTTGGCAAACTTTTGCTCTGAAAGTGAATTAGTGCTATATGTGGTGGCTGCCTAACCAAAATTTTGGGATCAAACCAAAGGGTGACCAGGACAAATTTGGTGAAAGCAGACCAATTTTGTTAAGGTGCATAGCATGGGCATCAAACTAAACAGGAAGTACCTGTGCTTCTGCACGTCGACGGAACCGATCACGCTCAGCTCTCTTTTCTTCCCTTTCTTTTCGCAGCCGTTCATATTTCCTGCGATGTTCCATTATCTTGTGTGCATTAGGCTCCACCTGCAAGATTATCAGTGTCACTTAAATTACATGAGCTTATTCATATGCATAGGAAGAAAGCGTCCAAACAAAATTCAACCTTCTTGAGCACAGCATTGATCTCGTCATCATAATCCATGTTCGATGCTGTGTGAAGATCATGAGCAGCTTCCTCCCATTTGCCAAGCATAGCATAAGCCATTCCACGAGTTTTGTAGCCTTTTGCAGAGTCTGGGTTAATCTACATAATAAGGGCAGGTTAGGCAAAGAGCACCTAGGTGGCATAATCAATAACAAGGTAGCATGATCAATAATATAACCGCACTGTCAAGTGTTAACCTAGGTGCATAATGAATAATATAACTGCACTGCTTAGTGTTAACCTTAGGTGGCCACCTAGCCCACCTAGGCTATGCTGTACCATACCTCAGCAAACACAGACTATCAATCAACCTTGTAAAAAGAGCAATTCTGCCTATCGACTTCACATATAGTACATGCAAAAGTTTCACTTGAGCAAGAAATAAATAGAAAAGAGCAGAGCTTTTCACCTCTAGAGCAGCATTTGCATCACGGATGGCAGCAACAGGTTTCTTCATTTTAATAAACACAGAAGCTGCACAAGCATACGAATTCCACAACTTGGTCAGTGCTTATACATGATATAAGGTTAAGATGGATCGTATAGAGCATGGAGAGGTCACCTACCTCTAGTACCATACATGATAGCTGAGAGTGGATTGAGCAGTATTGCCTTGGTAAGATGGTCAATAGCTTCTTCCAGTTTCCCTGACAAGCAATGCCACATGGAATGGGGAATCAGATTGAAGCCAAGCCAAGTAGAGAAAAAAAAGGCCAAGGGGGGGGGGGGATAGAGCACCTTCTGACATTGCTTCCATGGCCTTGCTTTTGGCCTCCTGTGAGGCATCACGGTTTTCCTCGGTGACATCAATAGAAGGATCTCCCATCTGGCATAAACAATGTATGATTTGTGGGGCTGGAGATGGGAGATGGGAGATGGGATAGGGTAGCAAGGGTAATATTACCTTTTGCGGAGGGTCCTGATGGTCAGATTCGACAATGTCTCCGTCAAGTTCAAGATCGGACTCGACGATGTCCTGGTCAAGCTCGTCCGGCTCCGGAGTGGCATCCCTCATGTTGAGATCGTCGTCGTCGTCGTCGTATTCGTCGTCGATGTCATCCATGGAGGACGGCTGCTGCAGGGACGAGGGAAGATGAAATGCAGAAATGGGGGTAGAAGAGAAGAGAAGAGAAGAGAAGGGGGAAGGGGATCGGAGACCTTGGGGGGGGCCTTGGTGTTGGTGGTGAAGGCGGCGGCGGGGAGGTGGGCGCCCAGGCTCTGGAGGTAGTCGCGGAAGAAGGCGAGGTTGGGGTCGGCCAGGAGGGAGGGGTCCTTCTTGCAGGCCTCCACGAAAGCGCGGAGCTCGCCAACGCGAGAAGCATCCATGGCTTTCTTCTCCTTGCCTTGGTTAGGGTTTTGCGCGATCGATGCGATGCGACTGAGATTTGTAGCGGGGTGGCTTCCAGAGCCTTCTTTTGACACTGTCCCCACACTCAGTCACATATTGGAGGCCACCGTCCGATGCGCATCCAACGGCTAATCGCAGTCAGTGCGCATCCTCCTCCCGACTCGCGTCGTCTCGTCTCTCTCCCCAACGGAGGAAGGGAAGAAGGGAGGAAACCCTAAAATTCCTCTTCTCCTTCTGCTCACGATTCGATTCGATTCGATTCGATCTCGCCGCCACGCCCGCGCCCCCGCCCCCGCCCCGCAAGCCGCCGATCTGTTCCTGCCTCGCGCCTCTTCAAGACCCAGTCTTGTCCTCCCCCCAGCCCAAGATCTGATTCGTTTCGATTCGTTTCGATTCCGAGCTGAGCAGCAGCAGGAGGAGGAGCTGATCGATTTGGTGGTTGCTGATGGGCGGCGCATCCATGTTGGATGAGGAATCGCGCTGGATCTGATCGCATTCGGGTCCTCTCCAGCAACCCCGCGCCCGCGCCATCGCCATCGCCGCCGCCGCCGCCGCCGGAGGAACCTGCCGTGCCCATGCCGCATGTTGGGGCCCGCCGCTCCACGCGCGTCTTCGTGCCCAAGACGCCCAGGCCGCCTCAGCCTTCTGATCCTGCCAGGGTCCTCCGCTCCGGCAAGCGCCTCGCCTTCTCCGAATCCCCCGCCGACGCCCACTGGTTCCAGTGCAAGCCCAACAATTGCTTCCACGTCCATGACCACCAACGCCAACATCGCGACGACCCCAAGCCGCCGCCGCCGCCGCCGCCGCCGCCTCCTCTGCCGCGCACAAGGTCCTTCGGGATCGTCTACAGCAGGAAGCGCCGCCGCCGCCGCCTCCCCGAACCCAACGAGGACACCAGGTTTGCGATTGTCTTCACTAGGAAGAATAAGCGACCAAAGGTCGCCCCTTTTCAGCATCACGCCCCGAACGACCTTGCCACCATTCCATGCTCCTCTTCCAGGGAGTTTGCCTCAAGGACTGGCTTCTTTGATTCCCATTTCTTGACCCTGGTGGATTATATTCCCACTGATGCTGAGGCTGCCATGCTTATTGTCCTTGTGGATTCATCTTGCTCTGGGAGCTCTCAGCAGTTCTTGCGCCTCCTCCTCCCTGTGCTGCGCTGGATGCGTCGCTGCCGACAGGGCAAGATCCGAAACCTTGCCTCCTTTCTCTTGTCCGATGCTGTCGCCACTGCATTTGCATTGCATGGGTTGCATTTTGTCCAGCTTCAATGCCGGAGAGACGTAAGCCTTCTACAGACTTAAAAGTGTGCCAGTTTTAGTTCCTTATACACCTGGTTAATGTGTATGCCTTTTCTTGCAGTGTACATTGTCACGGAGGACTTTGGTGCAATGTGGGTGGTGTGAGCTTTGTGGTGCCAAGGATTCTGAACCATTGTTGTCTGTCAATTTCTTGGCAGTCCCTTCTTACTTCCAGATCTTGCACTTGTTAATAGCTCTTGAGTCAATGTATCTTCCAGCTGTGATTCGTGCAAGAATGCATTTGGTTGGTGGAGCTGAAGAAATTTATCCTCGTACCCTGTTGGAGGAGGATTCTGAATCTGTGAGCACTGGGGATACTGAGTCTGCTGTTGACCTGTGTAGCAACGAACTTTGCAGGGTGGCTCAAGATTATGTGCCCCTTGAAGAGATTGCAGGAGTGGTGGTCCATGGTCTCAGGCTAAAGAAGCATCAAAGGAAGAGAAGCTCTATGCGGCATCCCCTCAGTCGACAGCGTCTTGCTGCAAGATTTCCTGACAAGGTAGTTGCAGCGAAGCAGACTGATGTGGCTAGACAGACAGAAATGGATGCGCCACCCTCAGTTAGTCAGGAGCTTCCACCGGAGCCTGTCAAACCTAAAGCAGCACTGGAAATTTCTCTTGATTTGCTTGAAAACATGGATGATAGTGATGTTTCAACTCCTATAGGATCAAATGGGAAGCAAAAGAGGCCTTCTTTGAAAAGTCCCATTGAGCGCATAAATGAAAGGTTGGCTTTGGCTGAGGTTAGACAGAATATAGATTCTGTTCACTGCAGAGCAAACCTTTTAATTATTCAACCTGATAGGTGCTGGAGGGAAGAAGGTGCTGAAGTAATGCTGGAACCATCGGAATCAAATGAGTGGTGTATAGCTGTGAAGATACATGGTGTCAATAGAATATCTCTGAAGCCTTCGGAGCAGAGGTTTTATGTTGTTAACCGTTTCACCCATGCCTATATTTTGGCAGTTGATGATGGATTGAAGCTTGAGTTCTCTGATAAATGGGACTGGCTTTTGTTTAAGGAGTTGCAAATTGAGGGCCGGGAGCGCAATTCCCAGGGAAAGATGATACCGATTCCTGGTGTAAATGAGGTTTCTGATGACATGGGAGCGATTGGAACATACTCACGCCCTGTGCCAGACTATATCAGAATGGCGGATGATGAGGTTGGGCGAGCTCTCTCTCGGGACTCCATATATGATCTGGACTCTGAGGATGAACAGTTTCTCACTCAGTTGAATCATTCAGATTCTGACAGAAAAAACACACATCTTAATCATATTTCTTATGAAGATTTTGAAATGATGATTACCACGTTTGAAAAGGATGCTTTCAACAACCCTGAAGGAACTAGTGATTTGGATCAGATTCTTTCCAGATACCCTACTTTGGAAAAGGACCATAATATCCTTGCTGTGCATGAATATTGGATAAACAAGAGATATAAGAAAGGTGCACCACTGCTAAGGATATTGCAGGTATTTTTGGACTTTATCCCTTCCCTAAATCTCAATACAAAGCTGGAACCTTCACAAAGATTACCCTTTTATTGTCTGCATATCTTGAACTTCTGATTATATTTTCTAAATGTTAACCTTCTTGATCATAAGGGTGCAACACTAAGACGAGGACAACTGTCACAAAGATCTATTAAGAAAAAAAGATCTTTCAAGAGACAAAGAAGCCAAGCTGGCCGTGGAAAGCCTGACATATGCTTGCAAGGTACTGATGCTTTCTCCTTGATGTCTATCTTACTAGAGAATTGGGACCGCCATTGGCACGACCCTTCACTTAATTGAAGCAAGAAAACATCATGGAAGATACAAGAAGCTTCTTTATCCATTTGTCTGAAGAGTGACGTCAATTGATTTCGGAAGCCACGTGAATCTTTTTTTTTCTTTCACATGAAAAACCACATCCTTCTATGCCTGAAATATCAAGCACTCCTTAATATTATATCTAATCCTACATTTTAGCATCTGTAAGGTTACAGTGCTAGTTTCCCTGTCTCTGGTGCATTACCAATTTTCCATATCAAGGTGCACAAAGTTGCTAAGTAGATGGCCATGGTATTTTAGCTACATACGATCCAGTTGGAAATAGTTGGGGTGTAAACATGTGTATATAATTACTTTGATAAGAATGGTTACAGAAAAATGCATACATAATTTGTAGTAATCGGCAAACTAACAAATCTATCGGAAATGATAACTTCTCCCTCCATCCCAAAATTTATCCAGAAGTTGCTATATTTTGGGAAGGAGGTGGTAATAAATTTCTACTTGCCCCCCTTCCTCAGTAGATACTACACAGTTAATAAAATAACACTAATTGTGGCATATATAAACGTGAACTTTAGATAGAACCTAGAATACTTGTTGTGTAATGTTATGTAAGGAACTCTACTAAAATATGAAGCATGTTATATGTTCCATCGTATTTTTGGTTAATGAACCGATAGTAATTTTTGGGCCTACGCATGCACAAACGAAACAATGCTCCTATGAGGCCTAACAATAGAATGCTTGCTCAGTGAATTACTTTAGGACATGTTACAATTAGCTATTCCACCAGTGCCTCAAACCCTTAATAAATGCTAATGTTCAGGGCAAATAGCACTTATCATCAAAACTAAGATTCAGATGAGATCCATCATCGCAGCTTGTCGCCACGACCACCTTCTTCACTTGTTTCATCCATTTCCAATAATACTTGCAGATTTATTCTTCACCTTGTCCCTCTCATCTGCTAGGTGATTCAACTCCTGTAGAAGCAGATCTGTGCAATCCTAGTTCACAAACAAGACAAACTGCAAAACAATCCAGAACATGCTTAATGAAAGCATGTTCCCTGTAATTACCAAGAAACTAATTAACATTTAATTGTTCCACTGGTACATGCATGCACGTTTGTGTACCATAACGTAGCATTTTTTATCCGGACGTTGCAGACTAAATTCCTACTGAGGGGAAATAATTTTGTGTTGTCTTTTACTGGACATGTTGATGGACAGACAATGGTGCTGAAGAGGAGGCTTTGCGGAGAGTTGTGGAAGCCGAACGTGCTGCAACACAGGCAGGAGAAACAGCTGTTCGTCTGCGCAGTAGAGCTCAGTGTCTCATAGCAAATGCTGAGCTCGTGGCATACAAATCTGTTATGGCCCTCAGGATTGCTGAGGCTGCTAGGATATCTGACTCGTCACGGGATCTTGTTTTGACGACCCTGGACTAGTGAAGAATGTGAGTGAGATATTCATTGATTTGTGTGAAGAGCATAGCCAATAGTTTGTTTTCCTCTTTTGCCGTATCATTTCAATGCTACGCGGTATTTGGCTTTCGGCTACGCTGTGGGCTGTGGGTCTCTTTTTTCCTCCCCACCTGTTTTAACTTTGTGAAGCCAATCTTTGTAGCGGATGCTTGAACTTAACTCTGTAATCTCTTGTGTAAATGATAGTGGTTAGTTAGATTGTGTATCTTTTCTGTAGCCATGTTTTGAAAGAGAGACGAACAAATTGAAAGCAAAAAGAAAATCAGGAGGAAGCTATAGGTAAAGGAGTCAACTGAATGTAGAGTAGTTTTCATCCTGAAGCTCTTCATGTGAAGGTTTTTCAGAAGAAAGTTATAGTACTTTCGTTATGTCTGGCTATTCATTACAAGTCCTGAAAAAACCGGGTCACTCAGTCTCCACTGGCTATGTATGTTTTTCTAGAAAGCCATCTTAATTGATCGCTCATAAAAAAAAAAGGGATTACTCTGCAACGTGATAAAATCTCTAGTGATTTGATGGTATTTGGATTGGGCTTGGGCCTGCAGTCGGAGAGAAAGAAACTGGGCCAGATCCAGTCCAAAAGTCGCGGCTCACGCGGACGGCACGGCGGCACCGCACGCGCAGAGTCCCTCCTGCCTCCTCCCTCCGGCTGAGAGATTGGAATGACTCTGCGAGTCGCAAGCGACGGAACGACTTTTTTCTCTTTTCAAACAGAAAGGCTCTGCCTCAGTGCCTCTTATCGAAAATGAAAATGAAAAAAAAAAGAAAGAGAAATAAAAGGGGATCGATCCGCTCGTTGGCTCGTTGCAGTTCCATTCCACAGCAGTGAGCAACGGAAACAGCAGCAGCAGCAACGATGGCGATGCGCTCCTCCGCCCGATCTCTCCTCCTCCTCCTCGTCGCCCTCGGCCTTCTTCTCCTCGCCGCTCCCCTCCTCCACTCCTCCGCCTCCGACGACGACCTCGACTACCTCATCGACAACGCCGACGACATCCCCGCCAACGACCCCGACGGCTGGCTCCAGGAGGGCTCCCCCGACGACGGCGACGACGACGACCTCTTCCACCAGGCCCATGACCATGACCTGCCGCCCGTAGATGAGACCCACGTCGTCCTCCTCTCCGCCGCAAACTTCTCCGACTTCCTCGCCTCCCACCGCCATGTCATGGTCGAGTTCTACGCCCCCTGGTGCGCCCACTGCCAGGCGCTCGCCCCAGACTACGCCGCCGCCGCCGCCGACCTCTCCCCTCTTGCCCATGAAGTCGCCCTCGCCAAGGTCGACGCCACCGAGGACACTGATCTCGCCCAGAAGTACGACGTCCAGGGGTTCCCCACCATCCTCTTCTTCATTGACGGCGTTCCCAAGGACTACAACGGCGCAAGAACCAAGTGCGTCCCCCCAGATCCCATCTCATCTCCTTAATTTATTTTTTATTTTTTTTGCTCTCTTTGACTTGTCTCTTCGCTCCGCTCCAGGGAAGCCATCGTGTCGTGGGTCAACAAGAAGCTAGGTCCCGGGGTGCAAAACATCACCACCGTCGACGAGGCGGAGAAGATACTCACCGGAGAGGACAAGGCCATTCTTGCCGTCCTCGACTCCCTATCGGTAGCTCCCTTCTTCCTAATGCACGCACCTTCTCTTCTACTCAAGTCAAGCCCAATGCCGTGCCCATCCTCTACTGTTTCTTTCCCCTTCCTCCCAAATTCTTACTACACACCCTATTAGTTGTAATCATAATTGTGACTGTAACTGTATAAAAATTATCTTTTCAAATGCTACATACAGGGTGCTCACAGTAATGAGATTGCTGCTGCTTCGAGGCTGGAAGATGCTGTCAACTTTTACCAGACTTCCAATCCTGATGTTGCTAAGCTTTTTCACGTTGACCCAGCGGCCAAGCGCCCCTCGTTAGTCCTGCTGAAGAAACAAGAGGAGGAGAAGTTGACTTTCTATGGTACCCTTCTCTCTAACTCACACTACCTTTCACTTTAAGCATCAATCCCCTCATTTCTATTTTCCATGCGGGGCTTGGTTGTTGGATAGTATTATAATATACTCTACCTATCATGCAGATGGGCAGTTCAAAGCATCTGCCATTGCCGATTTTGTATCTGCAAACAAGCTTCCTTTGGTCATCACCCTCACACAGGAAACTGCTCCTTCCATTTTTGACAATCCAATCAAGAAACAGGCATGTCTAATTGTCAGCGATGAGATTGCTTCTGTACATTTCTCACGTTTTTGGTCCATTTATACATTATTGAGCTGCTAAGTTTTATTTTTCAAACCAGATTTTACTATTTGTTGTTGCAAACGAATCATCGAAATTTCTGCCCATCTTTAAGGAAGCATCAAAATCATTCAAGGGGAAGGTAGTTTTTTTTTCTTTTGATCCGTCAAGTTTTCAGCAAACTTATTTCCTTTGCTTCACGTGCTTTACTCAAATTTGGTACTATGCAACACCACTTATCACTTTCCCATTCTATTTATTTACTCATGTGTTCGTTTACCACTGATGAGGTGTGTGGCCAAAATGCAGCTTTTGTTTGTCTTTGTGGAGCGTGACAATGAGGAAGTAGGTGAACCAGTTGCCAACTACTTTGGTGTTACTGGACAAGAGACCACAGTAATGACTTGTGTTCTTTGTTACCTTTATCTGTACTGTTGTTTCTTGCATTGAAATTGGATGCTACAATTTAGCCTCTGTTTAATGTGTTTGTGTTATTTTTTTGTTTGTCCCTATGACTGTAGGTTCTTGCTTACACTGGGAATGAAGATGCTAGGAAATTTTTCCTTGATGGTGAAATGTCGGTAGAGAATATTAAGGTAATTGTTGACATAGGCCCATTCACAGTGCCTGATTAGATGTAAAAATAGCATAGAAGTGTGATCAAGTAGTTCTAATAAATTGTTCATTATGTTACCAAGTTTCAAGCTAGTATGTAATCGCCAATCATTTGAGTTTTTTGACAAATGCATTTTCTATTTGTACTGTATTAATTTAACCTGAGAATCTTGCATGTATTTGTGGTTTGTGCATTATCAATTAATATTGCATTTTGTAGTGAACAAATGTAATGTGCATCTTTTTGCAATTTATGCACCATGCCATTTGGTATAGAAGTTGTCCTTTTAACTAGGGTACTAATTACTTTTCTTGGACACTGTTGATGTTGAGTTCTGCCACTGCTAGCGAGGAAGGAGTCGACTATCATTCTCCAAGAACTTTTTTTTATTCCTTGGTGGTTTGGTTATTGGACACCTTTATTGTTTTTATCCTTTTTTCATGCAGAGATTTGCTGAGGATTTCTTAGAGGAAAAGCTCACACCATTCTACAAGTCTGAACCTGTACCTGAATCTGTGAGTCTCTATAATTATATGATGGGTTCTTTCTCCACTCATTGTACCATAATGAGACATTCTGTGTTCCCATACAGAATGATGGAGATGTCAAAATTGTTGTTGGAAAAAACCTAGATCAGATTGTTTTGGATGAATCAAAAGATGCCCTTTTGGAGGTATGTTCTTCCTGGAAGGTAAATTATGAGAAAATGGAATTTACGTGTGGTCCATAATCGTTGTTGCTGTTGTTGCAGATATATGCACCATGGTGTGGGCATTGTCAGGCACTGGAGCCCACCTACAACAAGCTAGGAAAGCATCTCCGTGGCATTGACTCTCTTGTAATAGCTAAAATGGATGGCACTGCCAATGAGCATCCACGTGCAAAGGTCTGCTTTGCTTCCTGTTGGTTTTGGCAGTTTCACTTCACTTTTCTTTGAACTGGATATTAGAAAGTAAAATTTGGAGGCACGAAATGAAGAGTTTAATTTCCTGTGCTATTGCGGCCAAAACAACTTGTGCATGTATGATATGAAACACTGCTAGTTATGAAAAATGTGAGTGTTGCTCAACTTCTTCGTTATTCGAAATTGCACTTGAGCATATTGCACAAAAGGTACATATCCATCCATCATCTAATCCTACATACATTTCAATGTAGATTTACTTCTCATCCATGTATATGTATTCACGCACTACGATCTCACGAGTATGCATCAGTGGTACAGTATTTTGAGGCAGTAGTGCCCATTGATTTTTCTTCTGTTCAATTCTTGTGGTAGAAATACATGCCACTGTAGCATGTGAAACTTGACTTGTAGTTGGAACAATTCATTTCCCCTCCAATCTCCATGCAATCTAAATCTTCAAGACTGGCTTATAGTTTGCTAGTACTATGCTTTTATGTGATTATCTTCCTTGAATTTTCAATGCATGCATGCGTGCTTAGTCTTGTTTAGTTTTCCATTTTATTATGTTGTAGACTTTCCATATTACAGAATGAACACTTGCTTCTTGTCACAGCCTGATGGATTCCCAACGATCCTCTTTTATCCAGCAGGAAAGAAAAGTTTTGAGCCTGTAAGTGCCCAAATATGTGTTTCATGTCTTATTGAGGGATGCATTTGTTACTGTATGTAATCTGTCTCTCAGTAGGTTTGTCACCTCTCTCTTCGATGGAATTGCCTAGATTTCTTATAATCTGCTAAAACCGAAATATGTCTTGCTCTCTCTGTAGAAATCTTGAATCACCTCTCTTAGTATATGTTGACCGCCCGATTCAAACTGCATACGTGTCATTGGCTTCTTGCTTAAAAAAATTTCCAATCTGCACGGCTGCACCTATGGCATTGAAGTCATGCTGCCCTATAACATTTGTTGAGGTCGGAATTTAAGCTATCGTATATTTGACAAGCTATGTTTATGAGATTTTGAGATCCTGGAAGGGTCCATATACAATAGTATTTACCAACAGTCCGATTTATTTAATTTGGCTGTGCGTTATTGTGTGCAGATTACTTTTGAGGGGGACCGTACGGTCGTGGAGATGTACAAGTTTATCAAGAAGCATGCTAGCATCCCTTTCAAACTGAAGCGGCCGGATTCGGCAGCAACGAAAACAGAGAAGGATCAGAGCACAGCTGCGACTAATTTGAAGGGGGAGAGGAGTTCCGGTACAAATTTCAAGGATGAGTTGTAGGGCGGCGTTGGTGCAACCTTTGAACAAGGCAACGACGCTATCTCTAGAAAGGAACCCAAAGTTGGTTTCTACTTTCTATTTCTAGAGAGCGTATTCCGGTAAGGAGTTAGCTTGGAAGATGTGCATGTTGAAATGAACGAATCGAACCGAATCGAATCGAATGGAATAAATGCAAAGCAAACGGCTTCGATATTTGTTGACTGTACTGTACGTGCTGTGCTGGTTGTCCCATATCTGGTTTAGAGGGCATATTGTATCATAAACAATCTGAGTGAAAAGGCAAACAATCGATTTGGGCTGGTCCAGATTAGATTGCATAGTGTTGCGAGGCCCATTTGGCCCAACTAGCGCCTTAGGGCTGCTTTATATCGGGAGTCTATTTTACCTCTCTCCTCTATTGCCTTGTCCAATCATATCTCATTCGAATAGTTTTACTCTGGCCAGAGGTGTACAAATTTACCTACAAGATACAGCCCTACAACATGTTGCCATGCCCTTAGTACCACCATGGTACCTTGATAAGGAGCCGTGGCAATACCTTCCGCATAACACAATTCAAAATGGTGCGTCGTTCCCGGTTCATAGTCACCCCCTTTAACCAAGGTATGGACTCCCCAGCGACCCCCATAGATTTATCGCCACTTCACAGTCTGGCACTCCACGATGAACCACGCTATACAAAAAGTAAATCCATTGCACACGCTGGCTTGTGGTTAGTACGGTTAATGCTTCACAACAGTAGCTCGCGAACCGGTCCTTAATTGTCATGAGCACGACCATCCAAACCTCAAACGATGTGCTCACAACCCACCATTAATCAAGTTTTAGTTGGCAAATTAATTAAACAATCACGATTGACCATCGTGAGCTACCATTAAATATCCATCATCTATCATTAAGTAATAGTGAAGCATTAGTTATTCCCACATAAAATGATACTAGAGTTTCTATGTATGGCTAAGCAATTATAACTAATTTCTAGTTGAACCAATATATATAAAGTCCAACTAGTCAAATTATAACCCAAGGTATCAAGGAATAGGGTAATCAATGCAAATTGGTCATACAAAGAATAGGTTCACACCACCCAATGACATTCAAAAATAAATGCGTATTTGAAATAAATAGATAATTTAAATATAGGATCAACATGTTCAAAGGAATTGTGTTTGGGATCTGTGTGACTTGCCTTGCAAACAAGCTTCTTCAATTCGTCTTCAGGAACTTCTCCAACGAACAAACGATCTTCCGAAACGATGAACAGCTAAACCTAAAACGCAAAATGACAAAAAACACTAATAAAAACAAAATAAATAGTACAAATAAGACACATAAATAGGTAAAGATTGAATTTAGATGAATTTAGAGAGTTGAACGGCCTCATGAATTAGTTATGATTTTTACCTTTTCGGGCAATAGTTTAGAAACTTGGTGAATAAACACATTCCTCACCTTGTTTGGCACAACCTTTGAATAGGCGATGCGTTTTAGGGCAATGTCCTTAAAGTTTTGATGGAAATAACCACACAACAAGTTAATCTGGTCCGTTGAGGGCCCTTCTACACCGAGCATGTCAAGTTTAGGAACTAATTTGTGGTAACGTGGCAGAGAAAGAACGACATTGGACGGGCTAAAAAACTCTCTTCAAATTCCATGTTGTCAAGCATTTCCATCATAGCGGATATCCTTTCGACTGATCTCTGGCAACGGAGACATTCTACAAGGCCCTGGAGTGGCACTCATGCGTGCTACGTCATGGAACATGCAACCTTTTCGAGGTCATAGTTTAGAAACTTGGTGAATAAACACATTCCTCACCTTGTTTGGCGCATCCTTTGGATAAGCGATGTGTTTTAGGGCAATGTCCTTAAAGTTTCGATGGAATTAACTCCACAACAAGTTAAGCTGGTCTGTTGAGGGCCCTTCTACACCGAGCACGTCAGGTTTAGAAACTAGTTTGTGGTAGCGTGGCAGGGAAAGAACGACAATGGACGGGCTAAAAAACTCTCTTCAAATTCATTGTTATCATGCATTTCCATCATAACGGATATCGTTTCGACTGATCTCTGGCTACGGAGACATTCTAAAAGGCCCTTGAGTGGCACGCATGTGTGCTATGTCTTGGAGCATGCAACCTTTTTGGGGGAAAAGTTTAGTTACTTGGTGAATAAACACATTACTCACCATGTTTGGCACATATTTTGGATAAGCGATGTGTTTTAGGGCATTGTCCTTAAAGTTTTGATGGAAATAACTTCATAACAAGTTAATCTGGTCTGTTGAGGGCCCTTCTACACCAAGCACGTCAGGTTTAGAAACTAGTTTGTGGTAGCGTGGCAGGGAAAGAACGACATTGGACGGGCTAAAAAACTCTCTTCAAATTCATTGTTATCATGCATTTCCATCATAACGGATATCGTTTCAACTGATCTCTGGCTACGGAGACATTCTAAAAGGCCCTTGAGTGGCACGCATGCGTGCTATGTCTTGGAGCATGCAACCTTTTTGGGGGAAAAGTTTAGTTACTTGGTGAATAAACACATTACTCACCTTGTTTGGCACATACTTTGGATAAGCGATGTGTTTTAGGGCATTGTCCTTAAAGTTTCGATGGAAATAACTCCACAACAGGTTAATCTGGTCTGTTGAGGGCCTTCTACATCGAGCACGTTAGGTTTAGAAACTAGTTTGTGGTAGCGTGGGAGGAAAAGAATGACATTGGACGGGCTAAAAAACTCTCTTCAAATTCCTTGTTGTCATGCATTAACATCATAACGGATATCCTTTCGACTGTTCTCTGGCAACGGAGACATTTTGAAAGGCCCTGGAGTGGCACTCATGCGTGCTACGTCATGGAGCATGCAACCTTTTCGAGGCAATAGTTTAGAAACTTGGTGAATAAACACATTCCTCACCTTGTTTGGCACAACCTTTGCATAAGCGATGCGTTTTAGTGCGATGTCCTTAAAGTTTCAACGGAAATAACCCCACAAGAAGTTAATCTGGTCCGTTGAGGGCTCTTCTACACCGAGCACGTCAGGTTTAGGAACTAATTTGTGGTAGCGTGGCAGGAAAAGAACGACATTGGACGTGCTAAAAAACTATCTTCAAATTCCATGTTGTCATTCATTTTGATCATAACGGATGTCGTTCCGACTGATATCTGGCAACGGAGACATTCTAGAAGGCCTTGGAGTGGCACTCATGCGTGCTATGTCATGGAGAATGCAACCTTTTCGAGGAAAAGTTTAGAAACTTGGTGAATGAACACTTTCCTCATCTTGTTTGGCACATCCGTTGGATAAGCGATGTGTTTTAGGGCAAAGTCCTTAAAGTTTCGGTGAAAATTACTCCACAAGAAGTTAATCTGGTCTGTTGAGGGCCCTTCTACACCGAGCACGTCAGGTTTAGAAACTAGTTTGTGGTAGCGTGGCAGGGAAAGAACGACATTGGACGGGCTAAAATACTCTGTTCAAATTCCTTGTTGTCATGCATTTCCATCAGAACGGATATCCTTTCAACTGATCTCTGGCAATGGACACATTCTAAAAGGCCTTGGAGTGGCACTCATGTGTGCTACGCCTTGGAGCATGCAACCTTTTTGGGGGAAAAGTTTAGTTACTTGGTGAATAAACACATTACTCACCTTGTTTGGCACATCCTTTGGATAAGTGATTTGTTTGAGGACAATGTCCTTAAAGTTTCTATGGGAATAACTCCACAACAGGTTAATCTGGTCTGTTGAGGGCCCTTCTACACCAAGCATGTCAGGTTTACGAACTAATTTGTGGAAGCGTGGCAGGGAAAGAACGACAATGGATGGGCAAAAAAACTCTCTTCAAATTCCATGTTGTCATGCATTTCCATCATAACGGATATCGTTTCGACTGATCTCTGGCAACGAATACATTCTACAAGATTCTGGAGTGGCACTCATGCGTGCTACGTCATGGAGCATGTAACCTTTTCGGGGCAATAGTTTAGAAACTTGGTGAATAAACAGAATCCTCAACTTGTTTGGCACAACCTTTGAATAGGCGATGCGCTTTAGGGCAATGTCCTTAAAGTTTTGATGGAAATAACCACACAACACGTTAATCTGGTCCGTTGAGGGCCCTTCTACACCGAGCATGTCAAGTTTAGGAACTAATTTGTGGTAGCGTGGCAGGGAAAGAACGACATTGGACGGGTTGAGATACACTCTTCAAATTCCATGTTGTCAAGCATTTCCATCATAGCGGATATCCTTTCGACTGATCTCTGGCAGCGCAGACATTCTACAAGGCCCTGGAGTGGCACCCATGCGTGCTACGTCATGGAGCATGCAACCTTTTCAAGGCCATAGTTTAGAAACTTGGTGAATAAACACATTCCTCACCTTGTTTGGCGCATCCTTTGGATAAGCGATGTGTTTTAGGGCAATGTCCTTAAAGTTTCGATGGAATTAACTCCACAACAAGTTAAGCTGGTCTGTTGAGGGCCCTTCTACACCGAGCACGTCAGGATTAGAAACTAGTTTGTGGTAGCGTGGCAGGGAAAGAACGACATTGGACGGGCTAAAAAACTCTCTTGAAATTCCATGTTATCGTGCATTTCCATCATAACGCATGTCGTTTCGACTGATATCTGGCAATGGAGACGTTCTAGAAGGCCTTGGAGTGGCACTGATGCGTGATATGTCATGGAGAATGCAACCTTTTTGGGGAAAAGTTTAGAAACTTGGTGAATAAACACATTCCTCTCCTTGCTTGGCACATCCTTTGGATAAGCGATCTGTTTTTGGGCAATGTCCTTAAAGTTTTGATGGAAATAACACCATAACAAGTTAATCTGGTCTGTTGAGGGCCCTTCTACACCGAGCACGTCAGGTTTAGAAACTAGTTTGTGGTAGCGTGGAAGGGAAAGAACGACATTGGACGGGCAAAAAAACTCTCTTCAAATTCCTTGTTATCATGCATTTCCATCATAACGGATATCCTTTCGACTGATCTCTGGCTACGGAGACATTCTAAAAGGCCCTTGAGTGGCACTCATGCGTGCTACGTCTTGGAGCATGCAACCTTTTTGGGAGAAAAGTTTAGTTACTTGGTGAATAAACACATTACTCACCTTGTTTGGCACATCCTTTGGATAAGCGATGTGTTTTAAGGCAGTGTCCTTAAAGTTTCGATGGAAATAACTCCACAACAAGTTAATCTGGTCTGTTGAGGGCCCTTCTACACCGAGCACGTCAGGTTTAGAAACTAGTTTGTGGTAGCGTGGCAGGGAAAGAACTACATTGGACGGGCTAAAATACTCTCTTCAAATTCCTTGTTGTCATGCATTTCCATCAGAAAGGATATCCTTTCGACTGATCTCTGGCAATGGACACATTCTAAAAGGCCTTGGAGTGGCACTCATGCGTGCTACGCCTTGGAGCATGCAACCTTTTTGGGGGAAAAGTTTAGTTACTTGGTGAATAAACACATTACTCACCTTGATTGACACATCCTTTGGATAAGCGATTTGTTTTAGGGCAATGTCCTTAAAGTTTCTATGGAAATAACTCCACAACAGGTTAATCTGGTCTGTTGAGGGCCCTTCTACACCAAGTATGTCAGGTTTACGAACTAATTTGTGGAAGCGTGGCAGAGAAAGAACTACAATGGATGGGCTAAAAAACTCTCTTCAAATTCCATGTTGTCATGCATTTCCATCATAACGGATATCCTTTCGACTGATCTATGGCAACGGAGACATTCTGAAAGGCCCTGGAGTGGCACTCATGCATGCTACGTCAAGGAGCATGCAACTTTTTTGGGGCAATAGTTTAGAAACATGGTGAATAAACACATTCCTCACCTTGTCTGGCACAACCTTTGCATAAGCGATGCGCTTTAGTGCAATGTCCTTAAAGTTTCAATGGAAATAACCCCACAACAAGTTAATCCGGTCCGTGGAGGGCCCTTCTACACCGAGCACGTCAGGTTTAGAAACTAATTTGTGGTAGCGTGGCAGGAAAAGAACTACATTGGACGGGCTGAAAAACTCTCTTCAAATTCCTTGTTGTCATGCATTTACATTATAACGGATATCCTTTCGACTGATATCTAGCAACGGAGACATTCTAGAAGGCCTTGGAGTGGCACTCATGCGTGCTATGTCATGGAGAATGCAACCTTTTCGGGGAAAAGTTTAGAAACTTGGTGAATAAACACATTCCTCACCTTGTTTGGCACATCCTTTGGATAAACGATGTGCTTTAGGGCAATGTCCTTAAAGTTTCGATGGAAATAACTCCACAACAAGTTAATCTGATCTGTTGAGGGCCCTTCAACGCCTCGATAGCCGATGCCTCCCCGCACTACGCTAGGAATCGGCTGACATGCTCGTATGTCGAAACGTTGTCCTGCCTCGAAAACTTGGAGAAGTCCGGGATCTTGTATCGGCCTGGCAATGGCACTCTGTCAAATTCCTCGGGATACGGGTGTCGATACACTGTAGAGTTCTCCTTGGGCTTCAAGCCGAATTGATCTCGCATCACTTCGGCTATCATATCGGCCCAGTACCCTGCGGGCCGATGTGGGAGGTCTTGCTGATACGATTGCTGCAAGCCCTCTGCTTGGTACTGCCTGGGGGAGTACGGCTGGTAATGGTGTTCCGGATTCTGTGCGCCATACTGCCCTGCGGTGTGCTGCTGGTAGCCTTGTGGCACGTTGTATGCAGCTTGAGGTGGAGGATTGTTGAACACCGGGGCTTGTGGCTGTCCGGCCGATGGCTGGTGAACAGGAACTTGCTGCATCGGCTCGACAACTGGTTACTTCCCCTTGGTCCATTGAGCATATTGCTCCTCCGTGATGTGCTGAGGGCTCCCCCCTGTCTGCCTGGTGAGGACCAATGGTAGTGT
The DNA here is from genome assembly GCA_008326285.1 of Oryza officinalis. Taxonomy (NCBI): domain Eukaryota; kingdom Viridiplantae; phylum Streptophyta; class Magnoliopsida; order Poales; family Poaceae; genus Oryza; species Oryza officinalis. The sequence continues at coordinate 228,594 of BDMV01000002.1, forward strand.
CGTTGTTGGCTGCGCCGATGGGGGTGGCATCGGCGCTGTCGGCTGAGCCGAGCTCAGGTCGTTCCACAAGGTCCGATAGGCAGGGAACTTATTTCTGGTAAGAAAATCAGCCCCTGAGGCTTGTACTGATGAATTGACCCATCCAGGATCGATTTGACCGTATTGGTCAATGTGTTCACCAGAATCCCCGATTGGTTAACTAGCGCAGAATGAACTGCGGAGTCAATCCTGTCTTGCAACGTCGGCGCTGCAGTATCTTCAGTCTTGACGGTGTGGTCGTGCGCCGCCGCCGACGTGCCAGCTCCATCTCCAGGACTCGGCATGACTACCTTGGATTTCTGGATCAAGGTGCCTTGCCGAGTCCTAGAATACGTTTGCAGGTACATATTCTGGAACTGCTCGACCAGCTTCTCCATCTCAGCTTTTTGCTCTGCGTTGAGCTGGTCGGCGGTTACGGGGATGACGTTCTCCTCGGAGATCTCGGCCTGCTTCGACATCTTGAGGTGATCTTGTTGCTTGTTGAAAGGCTTGTGTTCTTGATGTCCCACCAGGCGTGCCAAAAGCGTGTTGGCGCAGAATTTCGACCCGTCAAGCAACCAAACGGGCTCCACGTTACCACGGCGGCCTGGGAGATCTGCTTAACTCCAGTGCAGGTCCAAATGGCTTGCCTAGTCGTGCGCAGAGCGTGCCAGTTGATTTGATCTGCAATCAACAAGAAACAAGTAAACCAAGTCAGAAAACAATGGCCGATCGGCCGATAGACCGATGACACATTGTCATAGCCCAGCCGATAGGGCAAAGCTATATCGGCTCACTCATAATGAAACAGGATAAAGCATAAATCTAAGCTTATCGGCCTTCATCAACATGTAAATGTCAATTAACGGCACCGGCCGATAAGGATAACGAAGATAACCACACTAGCTAATACTCTAGTGCAAACTTATACAAGTCAATCGGCCGATATAAATACGCCGATCACAGAGAGATCCTGAGAATACCCTGTAATCAACATACTTATATTTTCCGATCCACATGTATAAGTGGCAAACACATGCAAAAACATAAAGTAATCACATGCATTAGGTAAGACCGGCTGAAACCCCGGCACTATCCTTAATTACAATCGAAAACAGGCTTCGTGTTAAATCTCAAAACATGACTAAGGTCGATAGCAACTCAAAGTGTGAATTGAGACTTAACGCAAAGAAAATCAAGCTGTCGATTGCTTTTGGGGATGGTAAATGCATTGAACAATCTAGCCAAGCGTAAGAATTAAACCATCATCGGCAATAAACCCTAAAACGAGTAAATCACTGGCGAAGCATAATTAGAACACCTGTCAAAATTATCCAAGACATGATAAACGACGATCACATCATCGAGGCTTAACGTGTCTAAAGCGACACGCTAACCCCGACGATGCAGACCGTCGGGAACGAGTTCTTACCTCTGCTCCGAGGAAGCAAGAACTCGTCGAAAAAGACCTCTTGTGAGGGTTGGCGATGCGCCGAAAGTAGATTGAACTTATTGTATTATGTGTTGTTGAGAGAGTTTCTATGTACAAACTATCGGGATATTTATACCCGAGGTTACAACAAAATTCCTTGTAGTCATGCATTTCCATCATAACGGAAGTCGTTTCGACTGATATCTGGCAATGGAGACATTCTAGAAGACCTTGGAGTGGCACTCATGCGTGCTATGTCTTGGAAAATGCAACCTTTTCGGGGAAAAGTTTAGAAACTTGGTAAATAAACACATTCCTCACCTTGTTTGTGTCACGCCCGGAAATTTTCCCAAATTTCCAGACCATTTTGTGTATTAAGTCCCTGTCCAGGCATCAACCAGGGTACACAAAACGACAAATCAATAAACAGATCCAAACGTAAATAAAGCGATAAATACTTACAACAGAGGCATTTAGTCCTCACACCAAAAAGAAAACAACAGCGGAAAGAGACGATCCTAGCGGGGCTTCAGCTCCACTCCACAGGCAAACTCAACTGGGGTCTGAGCCTTGGTCCTCTAACTTCATCTTCAACTCAGAAGTACTAAACTTCTGAAAAGGGGGAAAAAAATAGCAAGATTAAGTACAACCACCGTACTCAACAAGCCACACCAACGATGCAGACATGCACAGGGGAAACAAAGGGAGGCTTGTGGCTATTTGCAGAAAAGCGGTTGAAAACCTTTATATTTTAAAACAGTTTGTTTAATTAAGACAATATTAAATCTCCACTGAACAACGCTACAACCACGTTGAACAGGCCCAACCATTCCACCTGAACTACACCAGTTCATTAAATCAAATTAATTAAGCATATGGGTCTAATCACGGTGAATCTGGTCGATCGCCCATAACCGCGGGCACGGCTATTCGAATAGTTTTACTCTGATCAGAGGTGCGCAACTGTACCCACAAGACACGATTCCACACATGTTACCATGCCCCGAAGTATCACCACGATACTGCAAAGGGGGAAATCGTGACAAGACCTTTCGCACAACCCCCTCTAACCAATCGTACCACCTCGGGTTTCGCCCCCACCCCTCAAAAGGCAGTGGGCAGCCCCCCCTCGAGCCTTGGTGAATCCGGTAGCCGCATAGACCGTCGCAGGGCCCATATGGATGGGCAAAAAAACTCTCTTCAAATTCCATGTTGTCATGCATTTCCATCATAACGGATATCGTTTCGACTGATCTCTGGCAACGAATACATTCTACAAGCTGGAGTGGCACTCATGCGTGCTACGTCATGGAGCATGTAACCTTTTCGGGGCAATAGTTTAGAAACTTGGTGAATAAACACATCTCACTTGTTTGGCACAACCTTTGAATAGGCGATGCGTTTAGGGCAATGTCCTTAAAGTTTTGATGGAAATAACCCACAACAAGTTAATCTGGTCCGTTGAGGGCCCTTCTACACCGAGCACGTCAAGTTTAGGAACTAATTTGTGGTAGCGTGGCAGGGAAAGAACGACATTGGACGGGCTAAAACACTCTTCAAATTCCATGTTGTCATGCATTTCCATCATAACGGATATCCTTTCGACTGATCTCTGGCACGGAGACATTCTACAAGGCCTTGGAGTGGCACTCATGCGTGCTACGTCATGGAGCATGCAACCTTTTCGGGGAATAGTTTAGAAACTTGGTGAATAAACACATTCCTCACCTTGTTTGGCACATCCTTTGGATAAGCGATGTGTTTTAGGGCAATGTCCTTAAAGTTTCGATGGAAATAACCCACAACAAGTTAATCTGGTCGTTGAGGGCCCTTCTACACCGAGCACGTCAGGTTTAGAAACTAGTTTGTGGTAGCGTGGCAGGGAAAGAACGACATTGGACGGGCTAAAAAACTCTCTTCAAATTCCTGTTGTCATGCATTTCCATCATAACGGATTCGTTTCGACTGATTCTGGCAAGGAGACATTCTAAAGGCCTTGGAGTGGCACTCATGCGTGCTACGTCATTGGAGCATGCAACCTTTTTGGGGAAAAGTTTAGAAACTTGGTGAATAAACACATTCCTCACCTTGTTTGGCACATCCTTTGGATAAGCGATGTGTTTTAGGGCAATGTCCTTAAAGTTTTGATGGAAATAACCCAAACAAGTTAATCTGGTCTGTTGAGGGCCCTTCTACACCGAGCACGTCAGGTTTAGAAACTATTTGTGGTAGCGTGGCAGGGAAAGAACGACATTGGACGGGCTAAAAAACTCTCTTCAAATTCCTTGTTTCATGCATTTCCATCATAACGGATATCTTTCGACTGATCTCTGGCTACGGAGACATTCTAAAAGGCCCTTGAGTGGCACTCATGCGTGCTACGTCTTGGAGCATGCAACCTTTTTGGGAGAAAAGTTTAGTTACTTGGTGAATAAACACATTACTCACCTTGTTTGGCACATCCTTTGGATAAGCGATGGTTTTAGGCATGTCCTTAAAGTTTCGATGGAAATAACTCCACAACAAGTTAATCTGGTCTGTTGAGGGCCCTTCTACACCGAGCACGTCAGGTTTAGAAACTATTTGTGGTAGCGTGGCAGGGAAAGAACACATTGGACGGGCTAAAAAACTCTCTTCAAATTCCTTGTTGTCATGCATTTCCATCATAAAGGATATCCTTTCGACTGATCTCTGGCAAGGAACATTCTAAAAGGCCTTGGAGTGGCACTCATGCGTGCTACGTCTTGGAGCATGCAACCTTTTTGGGGAAAAGTTTAGTTACTTGGTGAATAAACACATTACTCACCTTGTTGACACATCCTTTGGATAAGCGATTGTTTTAGGGCAATGTCCTTAAAGTTTCATGGAAATAACTCCACAACAGGTTAATCTGGTCTGTTGAGGGCCCTTCTACACCGAGATGTCAGGTTTACGAACTAATTTGTGGAAGCGTGGCAGAGAAAGAACACAATGGATGGGCTAAAAAACTCTCTTCAAATTCCATGTTGTCATGCATTTCCATCATAACGGATATCCTTTCGACTGATCTTGGCAACGGAGACATTCTGAAAGGCCCTGGAGTGGCACTCATGCATGCTACGTCAAGGAGCATGCAACTTTTTTGGGGCAATAGTTTAGAAACTGGTGAATAAACACATTCCTCACCTTGTTGGCACAACCTTTGCATAAGCGATGCGTTTAGGCAATGTCCTTAAAGTTTCAATGGAAATAACCCCACAACAAGTTAATCGGTCCGTGGAGGGCCCTTCTACACCGAGCACGTCAGGTTTAGAAACTAATTTGTGGTAGCGTGGCAGGAAAAGAACACATTGGACGGGCTAAAAACTCTCTTCAAATTCCTTGTTGTCATGCATTTACATTATAACGGATATCCTTTCGACTGATATCTGCAACGGAGACATTCTAGAAGGCCTTGGAGTGGCACTCATGCGTGCTATGTCATGGAGAATGCAACCTTTTCGGGGAAAAGTTTAGAAACTTGGTGAATAAACACATTCCTCACCTTGTTTGGCACATCCTTTGGATAAACGATGTGCTTTAGGGCAATGTCCTTAAAGTTTCGATGGAAATAACTCCACAACAAGTTAATCTGATCTGTTGAGGGCCCTTCAACGCCTCGATAGCCGATGCCTCCCCGCACTACGCTAGGAATCGGCTGACATGCTCGTATGTCGAAACGTTGTCCTGCCTCGAAAACTTGGAGAAGTCCGGGATCTTGTATCGGCCTGGCAATGGCACTCTGTCAAATTCCTCGGGATACGGGTGTCGATACACTGTAGAGTTCTCCTTGGGCTTCAAGCCGAATTGATCTCGCATCACTTCGGCTATCATATCGGCCCAGTACCCTGCGGGCCGATGTGGGAGGTCTTGCTGATACGATTGCTGCAAGCCCTCTGCTTGGTACTGCCTGGGGGAGTACGGCTGGTAATGGTGTTCCGGATTCTGTGCGCCATACTGCCCTGCGGTGTGCTGCTGGTAGCCTTGTGGCACGTTGTATGCAGCTTGAGGTGGAGGATTGTTGAACACCGGGGCTTGTGGCTGTCCGGCCGATGGCTGGTGAACAGGAACTTGCTGCATCGGCTCGACAAACTGGTTACTTCCCCTTGGTCCATTGAGCATATTGCTCCTCCGTGATGTGCTGAGGGCTCCCCCCTGTCTGCCTGGTGAGGACCAATGGTAGTGTCGTTGTTGGCTGCGCCGATGGGGGTGGCATCGGCGCTGTCGGCTGAGCCGAGCTCAGGTCGTTCCACAAGGTCCGATAGGCAGGGAACTTATTTCTGGTAAGAAAATCAGCCCCTGAGGCTTGTACTGTTTGGCACATCCCTTGGATAAGCGATGTGTTTTAGGGCAATATCCTTAAAGTTTCGATGGAAATAACCCCACAACAAGTTAATCTGGTCCGTTGAGGGCCCTTATACACCGAGCACGTCAAGTATAGAAACTAGTTTGTGGTAGCGTGGCAGGGAAAGAACGACATTGGACAGGCTAAAAAACTCTCTTCAAATTCAATGTTGTCAAGCATTTCCATCATAGCGGATATCCTTTCGACTGATCTCTGGCAACAGAGACATTCTACAAGGCCCTGGAGTGGCACTCATGCGTGCTACATCATGGAGCATGCAACCTTTTCGGGGCAATAGTTTAGAAACTTGGTGAATAAACACATTTCTCTCCTTGTTTGGCACAACCTTTGAGAAGGCGTTGCGTTTTAGGGCAATGTCCTTATGGTTTCGATGGAAATAACCCCACAACAATTTAATCTGGTCCATTTAGGGCCCTTCTACACTGAGCACGTCAAGTTTAGGAACTAAATTGTGGTAGCGTGGCAGGGAAAGAACGACATTGGACGGGCTAAAAAACTCTCTTCAAATTCCATGTTGTCAAGCATTTCCGTCATAGCGGTATTCTTTCGACTGATCTCTGGCAACAGAGAGATTCTACAAGGCCCTGGAGTGGCACTCATGCATGCTACGTAATGGAGCATGCAACCTTTTCGGAGCAATAGTTTAGAAACTTGATGAATAAACACATTCCCCACCTTGTTTGGCAGAACCTTTGCATAAGCGATGCGTTTTAGTGCAATGTCCTTAAAGTTTCCATGGAAATAACCCCACAACAAGTTAATCTGGTCCGTTGTGGGCCCTGCTGCACCGAGCATGTCAGGTTTAGGAACTAATTTGTGGTAGCGTGGCAAGAAAAGGACGACATTGGACACGCTAAAAAACTATCTTCAAATTCCATGTTGTCATGCATTTCCATCATAACGGAAGTCGTTTCGACTGATATCTGGCAACGAAGACATTCTAGAAGGCCTTGGAGTGGCACTCATGCGTGCTATGTCATGGAGAATGCATCCTTTTTGGCGAAAAGTTTAGAAACTTGGTGAATAAACAAATTCCTCACCTTGTTTGGCACAACCTTTGGATAAGCGATCTGTTTTAGGGCAATGTCATTAAAGTTTTGATGGAAATAATTCCGCAACAAGTTAATCTGGTCTGTTGAGGGCCCTTCTACACCGAGCACGTCAGGTTTAGAATCTAGTTTGTGGTAGCGTGGCAGGGAAAGAACGACATTGGACAGGCTAAAAAACTCTCTTCAAATTCCATGTTGTCAAGCATTTCCATCATAGCGGATATCCTTTCGACTGATCTCTGGCAACAGAGACATTCTACAAGTCCCTGGAGTGGCACTCATGCGTGCTACGTCATGGAGCATGCAACCTTTTCGAGGCAATAGTTTAGAAACTTGGTGAATAAACACATTCCTCACCTTGTTTGTCACAACCTTTGAATAGGCGATGCGTTTTAGGCCAATGTCCTTAAAGTTTCGATGGAAATAACCCCACAACAATTTAATCTGGTCCATTGAGGGCCCTTCTACACTGAGCACGTCAAGTTTAGGAATTAATTTGTGGTAGCGTGGCAGGGAAAGAACAACATTGGACTGGCTAAAAAACTCTCTTCAAATTCCTTGTTGTCATCCATTTCCATCGTAACGGATATCCTTTCGACTGATCTCTGGCAATGCAGATATTCTAAAAGGCCTTGGAGTGGTACTCATGCGTGCAACGTCTTTGAGCATGCAACCTTTTCGAGGCAATAGTTTAGAAACTTGGTGAATAAACACATTCCTCACCTTGTTTGGCACATCCTTTGGATAAGCGATGCGTTTTAGGGCAATGTCCTTAAAGTTTCGATGGAAATAACCTAGAACAAGTTAATCTGCTCCGTTGAGGGCCCTTCCACACCTAGCACGTCTGGTTTAGGATCTAATTTGTGGAAGCGTGGCATTGAAAGAACGACAATGGATGCGTTAAAAAACTCTCTTCAAATTCGATGTTGTCATGCATTTCCATCATAACGGATATCCTTTCGACTGATCTCTGGCAACGAATATATTCTACAAGGCCCTGGAGTGGCACTCATGTTTGCTACGTCTTGGTGCATGCAACCTTTTTGGGGGAAAAGTTTAGTTACTTGGTGAATAAGCACATTACTCACCTTGTTTGGCACATCCTTTGGATAAGCGATGCATTTTAGGGTAATGTCCTTAACGTTTCGATGGAAATAACCTCACAACAAGTTAATCTGGTCCGTTGAGGGCCCTTCAACACCGAGCACGTCAGGTTTAGGAACTAATTTGGGGAAGCGTGGCAGGGAAAGAACGACAATGGATGGGCTAAAAAACTCTCTTCAAACTCCATTATGTCATGCATTTCTATCATAACGGATATCTTTTCGACTGATCTCTGGCAACGAATACATTCTACAAGGCCCTGGAGTGGCACTCATGGGTGCAACGTCATGGAGCATGTAACCTTTTTGGGGCAATAGTTTAGAAACTTGGTGAATAAACACATTACTCACCTTGTTTGGCACAACCTTTGAACAGACGATGCGTTTTAGGGCAATGTCCTTAAAGTTTCGATGGAAATAACCCCACAACAAGTTAATCTGGTCCATTGAGGGCCCTTCTACACCAAGCACGTCAAGTCTAGGAACTAATTTGAGGTAGCGTGGCAGGGAAAGAACGACATTGGACGGGCTAAAAAACACTCTCCAAATTCCTTGTTGTCATGCATTTCCATCGTAACGGACATCCTTTCGACTGATCTCTGCCAATGCAGATATTCTAAAAGGCCTTGGAGTGGTACTCATGCGTGCTACGTCTTGGAGCATGCAACCTTTTCGAGGCAATAGTTTAGAAACTTGGTGAATAAACACATTCCTCACCTTGTTTGGCACATCCTTTGGATAAGCGATGCGTTTTAGGGCAATGTCCTTAAAGTTTCGATGGAAATAACCCCACAACAAGTTAATCTGGTCCGTTGAGGGCCCTTCCACACCTAGCACGTTTGGATTAGGATCTAATATGTGGAAGCGTGGCAGGGAAAGTACGACAATAGATGGGCTAAAAAACTCTCTTCAAATTCGATGTTGTCTTGCATTTCCATCATAACGGATATCCTTTCGACTGATCTCTGGCAACGAATACATTCTACAAGGCCCTGGAGTGGCACTCATGCTTGCTACGTCTTGGAGATGCAACCTTTTCGGGGGAAAAGTTTAGTTACTTGGTGAAGAAACACATTACTCACCTTGATTGGCACATCCTTTGGATACGCGATGCATTTTAGGGAAATGTCCTTAACGTTTCGATGGAAATAACCCCACAACAAGTTAATCTGGTCCGTTGAGGGCCCTTCAACACCGAGCACGTCAGGTTTAGGAACTAATTTGTGGAAGCGTGGCAGGGAAAGAACGACAATGGATGGGCTAAAAAACTCTCATCAAATTCCATGTTGTCATGCATTTCCATCATAACGGATATCCTTTCGACTGATCTCTGGCAACGAATACATTCTACAAGGCCCTGGAGTGGCACTCATGAGTGGTACGTCAGGGAGCATGTAACCTTTTCGGGGCAATAGTTTAGAAATTTGGTGAATAAACACATTCTTCACCTTGTTTGGCACAACCTTTGAATAGGCGATGCGTTTTAGGGCAATGTCCTTAATGTTTCGATGGAAATAACCACACAACAAGTTAATCTGGTCCATTGAGGGCCCTTCTACACCGAGCACGTCAAGTTTAGGAACTAATTTGTGGTTGCGTGGCAGGGAAAGAACGACATAGGACGGGCTAAAAAACTCTCTTCAAATTCCTTGTTGTCATGCATTTCCATCATAACGGATATCCTTTCGACTGATCTCTGCCAATGGAGATATTCTAAAAGGCCTTGGAGTGGTACTCATGCATGCTACGTCTTGGAGCATGCAACCTTTTCGAGGCAATAGTTTAGAAACTTGGTGAATAAACACATTCCTCACCTTGTTTGGCACATCCTTTGGATAAGCGATGCGTTTTAGGGCTTGGTCCTTAAAGTTTCGATGGAAATAACCCCACAACAAGTTAATCTGGTCCGTTGAGGGCCCTTCTACACCGAGCACGTCAAATTTAGGAACTAATTTGTGGTTGCGTGGCAGGAAAAGAACGACATTGGATGGGCTAAAAAACTCTCTTCAAATTCCTTGTTGTCATGCATTTCCATTGTAACGGATATCCTTTCGACTGATCTCTGGCAATGGAGACATTCTAAAAGGCCTTGGAGTGGCACTCATGCGTGCTACGTCTTGGAGCATGCAAACTTTTTGGGGGAAAAGTTTAGTTACTTGGTGAATAAACACATTACTCACCTTGTTTGGCACATCCTTTGGATAAGCGATGCGTTTTAGGGCAATGCCCTTAAAGTTTCAATGGAAATAACCCCACAACAAGTTAATCTGGTCCGTTGAGGGCCCTTCTACACCGAGCACGTTAGGTTTAGAAACTAATTTGTGGAAGCGTGGCAGGGAAAGAACGACAATGGATGGGCTAAAAAACTCTCTTCAAATTCCATGTTGTCATGCATTTCCACCATAACGGATATCTTTTCGATTGATCTCTGGCAACGAATACATTCTACAAGGCCCTGGAGTGGCACTAATTCGTGCTACGTCATGGAGCATGTAACCTTTTCGGGGCAATAGTTTAGAAACTTGGTGAAGAAAGACATTCTTCACCTTGTTTGGCACAGCTTGTGAATAGGCGATGCGTTTTAGGGCAATGTCCTTAAAGTTTTGATGGAAATAACCCCACAACAAGTTAATCTGGTCCATTGAGGGCCCTTCTACACCGAGCACGTCAAGTTTAGGAACTAATTTGTGGTTGCGTGGCAGAGAAAGAAAGACATTCGACGGGCTAAAAAACTCTCCTCAAATTCCTTGTTGTCATGCATTTCCATCGTAACGGATATCCTTTCGACTGATCTCTGGCAATGGAGACATTCTAAAAGGCCTTGGAGTGGCACTCATGCGTGCTACGTCTTGGAGCATGCAACCTTTTTGGGGGAAATATTTAGTTACTTGGTGAATAAACACATTACTCACCTTGTTTTTCACATCCATTGGATAAGCGATGCGTTTTAGGGCAATGCCCTTAAAGTTTCAATGGAAATAACCCCACAACAAGTTAATCTGGTCCGTTGAGGGCCCTTCTACACCGAGCATGTTAGGTTTAGAAACTAATTTGTAGAAGCGTGGCAGGAAAAGAACGACAATGGATGGGCTAAAATACACTCTTCAAATTCCATGTTGTCATGCATTTCCATCATAACGGATATCCTTTCGACTGATCTCTGGCAACGAATACATTCTACAAGGCCCTGGAGTGGCACGAATTTGTGCTACGTCATGGAGCATGTAACCTTTTCGGGGCAATAGTTTAGAAACTTGGTGAATAAACACATTCCTCACCTTGTTTGGCACCGCCTTTGAATAGGTGATGCGTTTTAGGGCAATGTCCTTAAAGTTTTGATGGAAATAACCCCACAACAAGATAATCTGGTCCATTGAGGGCCCATCTACACCGAGCACGTCAAGTTTAGGAACTAATTTGTGGTAGCGTGGCAGGGAAAGAACGACATTGGACGGGCTAACAAACTCTCTTCAAATTCCATGTTGTCAAGCATTTCCATCATAGCGGATATCTTTTCGACTGATCTCTGACAACGGTGACATTTTCCAAGGCCCTGGAGTGGCACCCATGCATGCTACGTCATGGAGCATGCAACCTTTTCCGGGCAATAGTTTAGAAACTTGGTGAATAAACACATTCCTCACTTTGTTTGGCACAACCTTTGCATTAGCGATGCGTTTTAGTGTAATGTCCTTAGAGTTTCGATGGAAATAACCCCACAACAAGTTAATCTGGTCCGTTGAGGGCCCTTCCACACCTAGCATGTTTGGATTAGGATCTAATGTGTGGAAGCGTGGCAGGGAAAGAACGACAATGGATGGGCTAAAAAACACTTTTCAAATTCGATGTTGTCATACATTTCCATCATAACGGATATCCTTCCGACTGATCTCTGGCAACAAATACATTCTACAAGGCCCTGGAGTGGCACTCATGCTTGCTACGTCTTGGAGATGCAACCTTTTCGGGGGAAAAGTTTAGTTACTTGGTGAAGAAACACATTACTCACCTTAATTGGCACATCCTTTGGATAAGCGATGCGTTTTAGGGCAATGTCCTTAATGTTTCGATGGAAATAACCCCACAACAAGTTAATCTGGTCCGTTGAGGGCCCTTCAACACCGAGCACGTCAGGTTTAGGAACTAATTTGTGGAAGCGTGGCAGGGAAAGAACGACAATGGATGGGCTAAAAAACTCTCTTCAAATTCCATGTTGTCATGCATTTCCACCATAACGGATATCCGTTCGACTGATCTCTGGCAACGAATACATTCTACAAGGCCCTGGAGTGGCACTAATTTGTGCTACGTCATGGAGCATGTAACCTTTTCGTGGCAATAGTTTAGAAACTTGGTGAATAAACACAATCCTCACCTTGTTTGGCACCGCCTTTGAATAGGTGATGCGTTTTAGGGCAATGTCCTTAAAGTTTTGATGGAAATAACGGATGTCGTTTCGACTGATATCTGGCAACGGAGACATTCTAGAAGGCCTTGGAGTGGCACTCATGCGTGCTATGTCATGGAGAATGCAACCTTTTTGGGAAAAAGTTTAGAAACTTGGTGAATAAACACATTCCTCTCCTTGTTTGGCACATCCTTTGGATAATCGATCTGTTTTAGGGCAATGTCCTTAAAGTTTTGATGGAAATAACTCCACAACATGTTAATCTGGTCTGTTGAGGGCCCTTCTACACCGAGCACGTCAGGTTTAGAAACTAGTTTGTGGTAGCGTGGCAGGGAAAGAACGACATTGGACGGGCTAAAAAACTTTCTTCAAATTCCATGTTGTCAAGCATTTCCATCATAGCGGATATCCTTTCGACTGATCTCTGGCAACAGAGACATTCTACAAGGCCCTGGAGTGTCACTCATGCATGCTACATCATGGATCATGCAGCCTTTTCGAGGCAATAGTTTAGAAACTTGGTGAATAAACACTTTCCTCACCTTGTTTGGCACATCCTTTGGATAAGCGATGCGTTTTAGGGCAATGTTCTTAAAGTTTCGATGGAAATAACCCCACAACAAGTTAATTTGGTCCGTTGAGGTCCCTTTTACACCGAGCACGTTAGGTTTAGGAACTAATTTGTGGAAGCGTGACAGGGAAAGAACGACAATGGATGGGCTAAAAAACTCTCTTGAAATTCCATGTTGTCATGCATTTCCATCATAACGAATATCTTTTCGACTGATCTCTGGCAACAAATTCATTCTACAAGGCCCTGGTGTGGCACTCAAGGGTGCTACGTCATGGAGCATGTAACCTTTTCGGGGCAATAGTTTAGAAACTTGGTGAATAAACACATTCCTCACCTTGTTTGGCACAACCTTTGAATAGGCGATGCGTTTTAGGGCAATGTCCTTAGAGTTTCGATGGAGATAACCCCACAACAAGTTAATCTGGTACATTGAGGTCCCTTCTACACTGAGCACGTCACGTTTAGGAACTAATTTGTGGTAGCGTGGCAGGAAAAGAATGACATTGGACGGGCTAAAAAACCCTCTTCAAATTCCTTGTTGTCATGCATTTCCATCGTAACGGATATCCTTTCGACTGATCTCTGGCAATGGAGATATTCTAAAAGGCCTTGGAGTGGTACTCATACGTGCTACGTCTTGAAGCATGCAACCTTTTCGAGGAAATAGTTTAGAAACTTGGTGAATAAACACATTCCTCACCTTGTTTGGCACATCCTTTGGATAAGCGATGCGTTTTAGGGCATGGTCCTTAAAGTTTCGATGGAAATAACCCCACAACAAGTTAATCTGGTCCGTTGAGGGCCCTTCTACACCTAGCACGTTTGGTTTTGGATCTAATTTGTGGAAGCGTGGCAGGGAAAGAACGACAATGGATGGGCTAAAAAACCCTCTTGAAATTCGATGTTGTCATGCATTTCCATCATAACGGATATCCTTTCGGCTGATCTGTGGCAACGAATACATTCTTCAAGGCCCTGGAGTGGCACTGATGCGTGCTACGTCTTGGAGCATGCAACCTTTTTGGGGGAAAAGTTTAGTTACTTGGTGAATAAACACATTACTCAGCTTGTTCGGCACATCCTTTGGATAAGCGATGCGTTTTAGGGCAATGTCATTAATGTTTCGATGGAAATAACCCCACACTAAGTTAATCTGGTCCATTGAGGGCCCTTCTATACCGAGCACGTTAGGTTTAGGAACTAATTTGTGGTAGCGTGGCAGGGAAAGAACGACATTGGACGGGCTAAAAAACTCTCTTCAAATTCCTTGTTGTCATGCATTTCCATCGTAACGGATATCCTTTCGACTGATCTCTGGCAATGGAGACATTCTAAAAGGCCTTGGAGTGGCACTCATGCGTGCTACGTCTTGGAGCATGCAACCTTTTTGGGGGAAAAGTTTAGTTACTTGGTGAATAAACACATTACTCACCTTGTTTGGCACATCCTTTGGATAAGCGATGCGTTTTAGGGCAATGCCCTTAAAGTTTCAATGGAAATAACCCCACAACAAGTTAATCTGGTCCGTTGAGGGCCCTTCTACACCGAGCACGTTAGGTTTAGGAACTAATTTGTGGAAGCGTGCCAGGGAAAGAACGACAATGCATGGGCTAAAAAACTCTCTTCAAATTCCATGTTGTCATGCATTTCCACCATAACGGATATCCGTTCGACTGATCTCTGGCAACGAATACATTCTACAAGGCCCTGGAGTGGCACTAATTTGTGCTACGTCATGGAGCATGTAACCTTTTCGTGGCAATAGTTTAGAAACTTGGTGAATAAACACAATCCTCACCTTGTTTGGCACCGCCTTTGAATAGGTGATGCGTTTTAGGGCAATGTCCTTAAAGTTTTGATGGAAATAACGGATGTCGTTTCGACTGATATTCTAAGAGGCCTTGGAGTGGCACTCATGCGTGCTACGTCTTGGTGCATGCAACCTTTTTGTGGGAAAAGTTTAGTTACTTGGTGAATAAACACATTACTCACCTTGTTTGGCACATTCTTCGGATAAGCGATGCGTTTTAGGGCAATGTCCTTAAAGTTTCGATGGAAATAACCCCACAACAACTTAATCTGGTCCGTTGAGGGCCCTTCTACACCGAGCACGTTAGGTTTAGGAACTAATTTGTGGAAGCGTGGCAGGGAAAGAACGACAATGAATGGGCTAAAAAACTCTCTTCAAATTCTTTGTTGTCATGCATTTTCATCATAACGGATATCCTTTCGACTGATCTCTGGCAATGGAGACATTCTAAAAGGCCTTGGAGTGGCACTCATTCATGCTACGTCTTGGAGCATGCAACCTTTTTGGGGGAAAAGTTTAGTTACTTGGTGAATAAACACATTACTCACCTTGTTTGGCACAGCCTTTGGATAGGCGATGCATTTTAGGACAATGTCCTTAACGTTTCGATGGAAATAACCCCACAACAAGTTAATCTGGTCCATTGAGGGCCCTTCTACAACGAGCACGTCAAGTTTAGGAACTAATTTGTGGTAGCATGGCAGGGAAAGAACGACATTGGACGGGCTAAAAAACTCTCTTCAAATTCCATGTTGTCATGCATTTCCATCATAACGGATATCCTTTCGACTGATCTCTGGCAACGAATACATTCTACAAGGCCCAGGAGTGGCACTCATGCATGCTACGTCATGGAGATGCAACCTTTTCAGGGCAATAGTTTAGAAACTTGGTGAATAAACACATTCCTCACCTTGTTTGGCACAACCTTTGCATTAGCGATGCGTTTCAGTGCAATGTCCTTAAAGTTTCGATGGAAATAACCCCACAACAAGTTAATCTGGTCCGTTGAGGGCCCTTCTACAAAGAGCACATCAGGTTTAGGAACTAATTTGTGGTAGCGTGGCAAGAAAAGGACGACATTGGACGCGCTAAAAAACTATCTTCAAATTCCATGTTGTCATGAATTTTCATCATAACGGATGTCGTTTCGACTGATATCTGGCAACGGAGACATTCTAGAAGGCCTTGGAGTCGCACTCATGCGTACTATGTCATGGAGAATGCAACCTTTTTAGGGAAAAGTTTAGAAACTGGTGAATAAACACATTCCTCTCCTTGTTTGGCACATCCTTTGGATAAGCGATTTGTTTTAGGGCAATGTCCTTAAAGTTTTGATGGAAATAACTCCACAACAAGTTAATCTGGTCTGTTGAGGGCCCTTGTACACCGAGCACGTCAGGTTTAGAAACTTGTTTGTGGTAGCGTGGCAGGGAAAGAACGAATTGGACGACCTAAAAAACTCTCTTCAAATTCCATGTTGTCAAGCATTTCCATCATAGCGGATATCCTTTCGACTAATCTCTGGCAACAGAGACATTCTACATCATGGAGCATGCAACCTTTTTGAGGAATAGTTTAGAAACTTGGTGAAAAAACAATTTCCTTACCTTGTTTGGCACATCCTTTGGATAAGCATTGCGTTTTAGGGCAATGTCCTTAAAGTTTCGATGGAAATAACCCCACAACAAGTTAATCTGGTCCGTTGAGGGCCCTTCTACACCGAGCACGTTAGGTTTAGGAAATAATTTGTGGAAGCGTGGCAGGGAAAGAACGACAATGGATGGGCTAAAAAACTCTCTACAAATTCCATGTTGTCATGCATTTTCATCAAAACGGATATCTTTTCGACTGATCTCTGGCAACGAATACATTCTACAAGGCCCTGGAGTGGCACTCATGGGTGCTACGTCATGGAGCATGTAACCTTTTCGGGGCAATAGTTTAGAAACTTGGAGAATAAACATATTCCTCACCTTGTTTGGCACAACCTTTGAATAGGCGATGTGTTTTAGGGCAATGTCCTTAAAGTTTCGATGGAAATAACCCCACAACAAGTTAATCTGGTCCATTGAGGGCCCTTCTACACCGAGCACGTCAAGTTAAAGAACTAATTTGTGGTAGCGTGGCAGGGAAAGAACGACATTGGACGGGCTAAAAAACTCTCTTCAAATTCCTTGTTGTCATGCATTTCCATCGTAACGGATATCCTTTCGACTGATCTCTGGCAATGGAGATATTCTAAAAGGCCTTGGAATGGCACTCATGCATGCTACGTCTTAGAGCATGCAACCTTTTCGACGCAATAGTTTAGAAACTTGGTGAATAAACACATTCCTCACCTTGTTTGGCACATCCTTTGGATAAGCGATGCGTTTTAGGGCAATGTCCTTAAAGTTTCGATGGAAATAACCCGACAACAAGGTAATCAGGTCCGTTGAGGGCCCTTCTACACCTAGCACGTTAGGTTTAGGAACTAATTTGTGCAAGCGTGGCAGGGAAAAAACGAAAATGGATGGGCTAAAAAACTCTCTTCAAATTCGATGTTGTCAAGAATTTCCATCATATCGGATATCCTTTCGACTGATCTCTGGCAACAGAGACATTCTACAAGGCCCTGGAGTGGCACTCATGCGTGCTACATCATGGAGCATGCAACCTTTTCGAGGCAATAGTTTAGAAACTTGATGAATAAACACATTACTCACCTTGTTTGGCACATCCTTTGGATAAGCGATGTGTTTTAGGGCAATGTCCTTAAAGTTTCGATGGAAATAACTCCACAACAAGTTAATCTGGTCTGTTAAGGGCCCTTCTACACCGAGCATGTCAGGTTTAGAAACTACTTTGTGGTAGCATGGCACGGAAAGACCGACATTGGACGGGCTGAAAAACTCTCTTCAAATTCCTTGTTGTCATGCATTTCCATCATAACGGATATACTTTCGGCTGATCTCTGGCAATGGAGACATTCTAAAAGGCCCTGGAGCGGTACTCATGCATGCTACGTCTTGGAGCATGCAACCTTTTTGGGGGAAAAGTTTAGTTATTTGGTGAATAAACACATTACTCACCTTGTTTGGCACATCGTTTGGATAAGCGATGAGTTTTAGGGCAATGTCCTTAAAGTTTCGATGGAAATAACACCACAACAAGTCAATCTGGTCCGTTGAGGGCCCGTCTACACCGAGCACGTTAGGTTTAGGAACTAATTTGTGGAAGCGTGGCAGGGAAAGAACGACAATGGATGGGCTAAAAAACTCTCTTCAAATTCCATGTGGTCATGCATTTCCATCATAACGGATATCCTTTCGACTGACCTCTGGCAACGAATACATTCTATAAGGCCTTGGAGTGGCACTCATGTGTGCTACGTCATGGAGCATGTAACCTTTTCAGGGCAATAGTTTGGAAACTTGGTGAATAAACACATTCCTCACCTTGTTTGGCACAAACTTTGTATAGGTGATGCGTTTTAGGGCAATGTCCTTAAAGTTTCGATGGAAATAACCCCACAACAACTTAATCTTGTCCATTGAGGGTCCTTCTACACCGAGCACGTTAGGTTTAGGAACTAATTTGTGGAAGCGTGGCAGGGAAAGAACGACAATGAATGGGCTAAAAAACTCTCTTCAAATTCCTTGTTGTCATGCGTTTCCATCATAATCGATATCTTTTCGACTAATCTCTGGCAACGAATACATTCTACAAGGCCCTCGAGTGACACTCAGGGGTGCTGCGTCATGGAGCATGTAACCTTTTCAGGGCAAAAGTTTAGAAACTTGGTGAATAAACACATTCCTTACCTTGTTTGGCACATCCTTTGGATAAGCGATGTGTTTTAGGGCAATGTCCTTAAAGTTTCGATGCAAATAACTCCACAACAAGTTAATCTGGTCTGTTAAGGGCCCTTCTACACCGAGCACGTCAGGTTTAGAAACTAGTTTGTGTTATCGTGGCACGGAAAGAACGACATTGGACGGGCTAAAAAACTATCTTCAAATTCCATGTTGTCATGCATTTCCATCATAACGGATATCCTTTCGACTGATCTCTGGAAACGAATACATTCTACAAGGCCCTGGAGTGGCACTCATGTGTTCTACGTCATGGAGCATGTAATCTTTTCGGGGCAATAGTTTAGAAACTTGGTGAATAAACACATTCCTCACCTTATCTGGCACAACCTTTGAATAGGCGATGCGTTTTAGGGCAATGTCCTTAAAGTTTCGATGGAAATAACCCCACAAGTTAATCTGGTCCGTTGAGGGCCCTTCTACACCGAGCACGTTAGGTTTAGGAACTAATTTATGGAAGCGTGGTAGGGAAAGAACGACAATGGATGGGCTAAAAAACTCTCTTCAAATTCCATGTTGTCATGCATTTCTATTATAACGGATATCTTTTCGACTGATCTCTGGCAACGAATACATTCTACAAGGCCCGTGAGTGGCACTCATGGGTGCTACGTCATGGAGCATGCGACCTTTTCGGGGCAATAGTTTAGAAACTTGGTGAATAAACAAATTCCTCACCTTGTTTGGCACAACCTTTGAATAGGCGATGCGTTTTAGGGCAATGTCCTTAAAGTTTCGATGGAAATAACCCCACAACAAGTTAATCTGGTCCGTTGAGGTCCCTTCTACACCGAGCGCATCAAGTTTAGGAACTAATTTGTGGTAGCGTGGCAGGGAAAGAACGACATTTGACGGGCTAAAAAACTCTCTTCAAATTCCATGTTGTCATGCATTTCCATCATAACGGATATCCTTTCGACTGATCTCTGGCAACGAATACATTCTACAAGGCCCAGGAGTGGCACTCATGCATGCTACGTCATGGAGATGCAACCTTTTCAGGGCAATAGTTTAGAAACTTGGTGAATAAACACATTCCTCACCTTGTTTGGCACAACCTTTGCATTAGCGATGCATTTCAGTGCAATGTCCTTAAAGTTTCGATGGAAATAACCCCACAACAAGTTAATCTGGTCCGTTGAGGGCCCTTCTACAATGAGCATGTTAGGTTTAGGAACTAATTTGTCGAAGCGTGGCAGGGAAAGAATGACAACGGATGGGCTAAAAAACTCTCTTCAAATTCCATGTTGTCATGCATTTCCATCATAATCGATATCTTTTCGACTGATCTCTGGCAACGAATACATTCTACAAGGCCCTTGAGTGGCACTCAGGGGTGCTACGTCATGGAGCATGTAAACCTTTTCGGGGCAATAGTTTAGAAACTTGGTGAATAAACACATTCCTTACCTTGTTTGGCACATCCTTTGGATAAGCGATGTGTTTTAGGGCAATGTCCTTAAAGTTTCGATGCAAATAACTCCACAACAAGTTAATCTGGTCTGTTAAGGGCCCTTCTACACTGAGCACGTCAGGTTTAGAAACTAGTTTTTGGTATCGTGGCACGGAAAGAACGACGTTGGATGGGCTAAAAAACTGTCTTCAAATTCCATGTTGTCATGCATTTCCGTCATAACGGATATCCTTTCGACTAATCTCTGGCAACGAATACATTCTACAAGGCCCTGGAGTGGCACTCATGCATGCTACGTCATGGAGCATGTATCCTTTTCGGGGCAATAGTTTAGAAACTTGGTGAATAAACACAATCCTCACCTTGCCTGGCACAACATTTGAATAGGCGATGCGTTTTAGGGCACTGTCCTTAAAGTTTCAATGGAAATAACCCCACAAGTTAATCTGCTCCGTTGAGGGCCCTTCGACTGATCTCTGGCAACGAATACATTCGACAAGGCTCTTGAGTGGCACTCATGGGTGCTACGTCATGGAGCATGCAACCTTTTCGGGGCAATAGTTTAGAAACATGGTGAATAAACACATTCCTCACTTTGTTTGGCACAACCTTTGAATAGGCGATGCGTTTTAGGGCAATGTCCTTAAAGTTTCGATGGAAATAACCCCACAACAAGTTAATCTGGTCCGTTGAGGTCCCTTCTACACCGAGCACGTCAAGTTTACGAACTAATTTGTGGTAGCGTGGCAGGGAAAGAACGACATTTGACGGGCTAAAAAACTGTGTTCAAATTCCATGTTGTCAAGCATTTCCATCGTAGCGGATATCCTTTTGACTGATCTCTGGCAACAGAGACATTCTACAAGGCCCTAGAGTGGCACTCATGCGTGCTACGTCCTGGAGCATGCAACCTTTTCGAGGCAATAGTTTCGAAACTTGGTGAATAAACACATTACTCACCTTGTTTGGCACATCTTTTGGATAAGCGATGTGTTATAGGGCAATGTCCTTAAAGTTTCGATGCAAATAACTCCACAACAAGTTAATCTGGTCTGTTAAGGGCCCTTCTACACCGAGCACGTCAGGTTTAGAAACTAGTTTGTGGTATCGTGGCACGGAAAGAACGACATTGGATGGGCTAAAAAACTGTCTTCAAATTCCATGTTGTCATGCATTTCCATCATAACGGATATCCTTTCGACTGATCTCTGGCAACACATTCTACAAGGCCCTGGAGTGGCACTCATGCGTGCTACGTCATGGAGCATGTAACCTTTTCGGGGCAATAGTTTAGAAACTTGGTGAATAAACAAATTCCTCATCTTGTTTGGCACAACCTTTGAATAGGCGATGCGTTTTAGGGCAATGTCCTTAAAGTTTCGTTGGAAATAACCCCACAACAAGTTAATCTGGTCCATTGAGGGCCCTTCTACACCGAGCATGTTAGGTTTAGGAACTAATTTGTGGAAGCGTGGCCGGGAAAGAACGACAACGGTTGGGCTAAAAAACTCTCTTCAAATTCCATGTTGTCATGCATTTCCATCATAATCGATATCTTTTCGACTGATCTCTGGCAACGAATACATTCTAGAATGCCCTTGAGTGGCACTCATGGGTGCTACGTCATGGAGCATGCAACCTTTTCGGGGCAATACTTTAGAAACTTGGTGAATAAACACATTCCTCACCTTGTTTGGCACAAGCTTTGAATAGGCGATGCGTTTTAGGGCAATGTCCTCAAAGTTTCGATGCAAAGAACCCCACAACAAGTTAATCTGGTCCGTTGAGGTCTCTTCTACACCGAGCACGTCAAGTTTAGGAACTAATTTGTGGTCGCGTGGCAGGGAAAGAACGACATTGGACGGGCTAAAAAACTCTATTCAAATTCCATGTTGTCAAGTATTTCCATCATAGCGGATATCCTTTCGACTGATCTCTGGCAACAGAGACATTCTACAAGGCCCTGGAGTGGCACTCATGCGTGCTACGTCATGGAGCATGCAACCTTTTCGAGGCAATAGTTTAGAAACTTGGTGAATAAACACATTACTCACCTTGTTTGGCACATCCTTTGGAAAAGCGATATGTTTTAGGGCAATGTTCTTAAAGTTTCGATGGAAATAACTCCACAACAAGTTAATCTGGTCTGTTAAGGGCCCTTCTACACCGAGCACGTCAGGTTTAGAAACTAGTTTGTG
This sequence comes from Oryza officinalis, assembly GCA_008326285.1. Taxonomy (NCBI): domain Eukaryota; kingdom Viridiplantae; phylum Streptophyta; class Magnoliopsida; order Poales; family Poaceae; genus Oryza; species Oryza officinalis. The sequence goes on from BDMV01000002.1 coordinate 250,841, forward strand.
GTATCGTGGCATGGAAAGAATGACATTGGACGGGCTAAAAAACTGTCTTCAAATTCCATGTTGTCATGCATTTCCATCATAACGGATATCCTTTCTACTGATCTCTGGCAACGAATACATTCTACAAGGCCCTGGAGTGGCACTCATGCGTGCTACGTCATGGAGCATGTCACCTTTTCGGGGCAAGAGTTTAGAAACTTGGTGAATAAACACATTCCTCACCTTGTCTGGCACAACCTTTGAGTAGGCGATGCGTTTTAGGGCAATGTCCTTAAAGTTTCGATGGATATAACCCCACAACAAGTTAATCTGGTCCATTGAGGGCCCTTCTACACTGAGCATGTTAGATTTAGGAACTAATTTGTGGAAGCGTGGCAGGGAAAGAACGACAACGGATGGGCTAAAAAACTCTCTTCAAATTCCATGTTGTCATGCATTTCCATCATAATCGATATCTTTTCGACTGATCTCTGGCAACGAGTACATTCTACAAGGCCCTCGAGTGGCACTCAGGGGTGGTACGTCATGGAGCATGTAACCTTTTCGGGGCAATAGTTTAGAAACTTGGTGAATAAACACATTCCTTACCTTGTTTGGCACATCCTTTGGATAAGCGATGTGTTTTAGGGCAATGTCCTTAAAGTTTCGAAGCAAATAACTCCACAACAAGTTAATCTGGTCTGTTAAGGGCCCTTCTACACCGAGCTTGTCAGGTTTAGAAACTAGTTTGTGTTATCGTGGCACGGAAAGAACGACATTGGACGGGCTAAAAAACTATCTTCAAATTTCATGTTGTCATGCATTTCCATCATAACGGATATCCTTTCGACTGATCTCTGGAAATGAATACATTCAACAAGGCCCTGGAAAGGCGCTCATGCGTGCTACGTCATGGAGCATGTTATCTTTTCGGGGCAATAGTTTAGAAACTTGGTGAATAAACACATTCCTCACCTTATCTGGCACAACCTTTGAATAGGCGATGCATTTTAGGGCAATGTGCTTAAAGTTTCGATGGAAATAACCCCACAACAAGTTAATCTGGTCCGTTGAGGTCCCTTCTACACCGAGCACGTCAAGTTTAGGAACTAATTTGTGGTAGCGTGGCAGGGAAAGAACGACATTTGACGGGCTAAAAAACACTCCTCAAATTCCATGTTGTCAAGCATTTCCATCATAGCGGATATCCTTTTGAGTGATCTCTGGCAATGAATACATTCCACAAGGCCCTCGAGTGGCACTCATGCATGCTACGTCATGGAGCATGCAACCTTTTCGAGGCAATAGTTTAGAAACTTGGTGAATAAACACATTCCTTACCTTGTTTGGCACATCCTTTGGATAAGCGATGTGTTTTAGGGCAATGTCCTTAAAGTTTCGATGTAAATAACTCCACAACAAGTTAATCTGGTCTGTTAAGGGCCCTTCTACACCGAGCATGTCAGGTTTAGAAACTAGTTTGTGTTATCGTGGCACGGAAAGAACGACATTGGACGGGCTAAAAAACTATCTTCAAATTCCATGTTGTCATGCATTTCCATCATAACGGATATCCTTTCGACTGATCTGTGGAAACGAATACATTCTACAAGGCCCTGGAGTGGCACTCATGTATGCTACGTCATGGATCATGTTATCTTTTCGGGGCAATAGTTTAGAAACTTGGTGAATAAACACATTCCTCACCTTATCTGGCACAACCTTTGAATAGGCGATGCGTTTTAGGGCAATGTCCTTAAAGTTTCGATGGAAATAACCCCACAAGTTAATCTGGTCCGTTGAGGGCCCTTCTACACCGAGCACGTTAGGTTTAGGAACTAATTTGTGGAAGCGTGGCAGGGAAAGAACGACAATGGATGGGCTAAAAAACTCTCTACAAATTCCACGTTGTCATGCATTTCTATTATAACGGATATCTTTTCGACTGATCTCTGGCAACGAATACATTCTACAAGGCCCGTGAGTGGCACTCATGGGTGCTACGTCATGGAGCATGCGACCTTTCCGGGGCAATAGTTTAGAAACTTGGTGAATAAACAAATTCCTCACCTTGTTTGGCAGAACCTTTGAATAGGCGATGCGTTTTAGGGCAATGTCCTTAAAGTTTCGATGGAAATAACCCCACAACAAGTTAATCTGGTCCGTTGAGGTCCCTTCTACACCAAGCACGTCAAGTTTAGGAACTAATTTGTGGAAGCGTGGCAGGGAAAGAACGACAACGGATGGGCTAACAAACTCCCTTCAAATTACATGTTGTCATGCATTTCCATCATAATCGATATCTTTTCGACTGATCTCTGGCAACGAATACATTCTACAAGGCCCTCGAGTGGCACTCAGGGGTGCTACGTCATGGAGCATGTAACCTTTTTGGGGCAATAGTTTAGAAACTTGGTGAATAAACACATTCCTTACCTTGTTTGGCACATCCTTTGGATAAGCGATGTGTTTTAGGGCAATGTCCTTAAAGTTTCGATGCAAATAACTCCACAACAAGTTAATATGGTCTGTTAAGGGCCCTTCTACACCGAGCATGTCAGGTTTAGAAACTAGTTTGTGTTATCGTGGCAAGGAAAGAACGACATTGGACGGGCTAAAAAACTATCTTCAAATTCCATGTTGTCATGCATTTCCATCATAACAGATATCCTTTCGACTGATCTCTGGAAATGAATACATTCTACAAGGCCCTGGAGTGGCACTCATGCGTGCTACGTCATGGAGCATGTTATCTTTTCGGGGCAATAGTTTAGAAACTTGGTGAATAAACACATTCCTCACCTTATCTGGCACAACCTTTGATTAGGCGATGCGTTTTAGGGCAATGTCCTTAAAGTTTCGATGGAAATAACCCCACAAGTTAATCTGGTCCGTTGAGGGCCCTTCTACACCGAGCACGTTAGGTTTAGGAACTAATTTGTGGAAGCGTGGCAGGGAAAGAACGACAATGGATGGGCAAAAAAACTCTCTACAAATTCCATGTTGTCATGCATTTCTATTATAACGGATATCTTTTCGACTGATCTCTGGCAACGAATACATTCTACAAGGCCCGTGAGTGGCACTCATGGGTGCTACGTCATGGAGCATGCGACCTTTCCGGGGCAATAGTTTAGAAACTTGGTGAATAAACAAATTCCTCACCTTGTTTGGCAGAACCTTTGAATAGGCGATGCGTTTTACGGCAATGTCCTTAAAGTTTCGATGGAAATAACCCCACAACAAGTTAATCTGGTCCGTTGAGGTCCCTTCTACACCGAGCACGTCAAGTTTAGGAACTAATTTGTGGTAGCGTGGCAGGGAAAGAACGACATTTGACGGGCTAAAAAACTCTCTTCAAATTCCATGTTGTCAAGCATTTCCATCGTAGCTGATATCCTTTTGACTGATCTCTGGCAACAGAGACATTCTACAAGGCCCTAGAGTGGCACTCATGCGTGCTACGTCCTGGAGCATGCAACCTTTTCGAGGCAATAGTTTAGAAACTTGGTGAATAAACACATTACTCACCTTGTTTGGCACATCTTTTGGATAAGCGATGTGTTTTAGGGCAATGTCCTTAAAGTTTCGATGCAAATAACTCCACAACAAGTTAATCTGGTCTGTTAAGGACCCTTCTACACCGAGCACGTCAGGTTTAGAAACTAGTTTGTGGTATCGTGGCACGGAAAGAATGACATTGGACGGGCTAAAAAACTGTCTTCAAATTCCATGTTGTCATGCATTTCCATCATAACGGATATCCTTTCTACTGATCTCTGGCAACAAATACATTCTACAAGGCCCTGGAGTGGCACTCATGCGTGCTACGTCATGGAGCATGTCACCTTTTCGGGGCAATAGTTTAGAAACTTGGTGAATAAACACATTCCTCACCTTGTCTGGCACAACCTTTGAATAGGCGATGCGTTTTAGGGCAATGTCCTTAAAGTTTCGATGGAAATAACCCCACAACAAGTTAATCTGGTCCGTTGAGGTCCCTTCTACACTGAGCACGTCATGTTTAGGAACTAATTTGTGGAAGCGTGGCAGGGAAAGAACGACAACGGATGGGCTAACAAACTCTCTTCAAATTCCATGTTGTCATGCATTTCCATCATAATCGATATCTTTTCGACTGATCTCTGGCAACGAATACATTCTACAAGGCCCTCGAGTGGCACTCAGGGGTGCTACGTCATGGAGCATGTAACCTTTTCGGGGCAATAGTTTAGAAACTTGGTGAATAAACACATTCCTTACCTTGTTTGGCACATCCTTTGGATAAGCGATGTGTTTTAGGGCAATGTCCTTAAAGTTTCGATGCAAATAACTCCACAACAAGTTAATCTGGTCTGTTAAGAGCCCTTCTACACTGAGCACGTCAGGTTTAGAAACTAGTTTGTGGTATCGGGGCACGGAAAGAACGACGTTGGATGGGCTAAAAAACTGTCTTCAAATTCCATGTTGTCATGCATTTCCATCATAACGTATATCCTTTCGACTAATCTCTGGCAACGAATACATTCTACAAGGCCCTGGAGTGGCACTCATGCGTGCTACGTCATGGAGCATGTAACTTTTTCGGGGCAATAGTTTAGAAACTTGGTGAATAAACACAATCCTCACCTTGTCTGGCACAACCTTTGAATAGGCGATGCGTTTCAGGGCAATTTCCTTAAAGTTTCAATGGAAATAACCCCGCAAGTTAATCTGGTCCGTTGAGGGCCCTTCGACTGATCTCTGGGAACGAATACATTCTACAAGGCCCGTGAGTGGCACTCATGGGTGCTACGTCATGGAGCATGCAACCTTTTCGGGGCAATAGTTTAGAAACTTGGTGAATAAACACATTCCTCACTTTGTTTGGCACAACCTTTGAATAGGCGATGCGTTTTAGGGCAATGTCCTTAAAGTTTCGATGGAAATAACCTCACAACAAATTAATCTGGACCGTTGAGGTCCCTTCTACACCGAGCACGTCAAGTTTAGGAACTAATTTGTGGTAGCGTGGCAGGGAAAGAACGACATTTGACGGGCTAAAAAACTCTCTTCAAATTCCATGTTGTCAAGCATTTCCATCATAGCGGATATCCTTTCGACTGATCTCTGGCAACAGAGACATTCTACAAGGCCCTGGAGTGGCACTCATGCGTGCTACGTCATGGAGCATGCAACATTTTCGTGGCAATAGTTTAGAAACTTGGTGAATAAACACAATCCTCACCTTGTTTGGCGCATCCTTTGGATAAGCGATGTGTTTTACGGCAATGTCCTTAAAGTTTTGACGGAAATAAGTCCACAACAAGTTAATCTGGTCTGTTGAGGGCCCTTCTATACCGAGCATGTCAGGTTTAGAAACTAGTTTGTGGTACCGTGGCTGGGAAAGAACGACATTGGACGGGCTAAAAAACTATCTTCAAATTCCATGTTGTCATGCATTTCCATCATAACGGATATCCTTTCGACTGATCTCTGGCAACGAATACATTCTACAAGTCACTGGAGTGGCACTCATGCGTGCTACGTCATGGAGCATGTAACCTTTTCGGGGAAATGGTTTAGAAACTTGGTGAATAAACAAATTCCTCACCTTGTTTGGCACAACCTTTGAATAGGCGATGCGTTTTAGGGCAATGTCCTTAAACTTTCGATGGAAATAACCCCACAACAAGTTAATCTGGTCCGTTGAGGGCCCTTCTACACCGAGCACGTCAAGTTTAGAAACTAATTTATGGTAGCGTGGCAGGGAAAGAACGACATTGGACGGGCTAAAAAACTCTCTTCAAATTTCGTGTTGTCAAGCATTTGCATCATAGCGGATATCCTTTCGACTGATCTCTGGCAACAGAGACATTCTACAAGGCCCTAGAGTGGCACTCATGCGTGCTACGTCATGGAGCATGCAACCTTTTCGAGGCAATAGTTTAGAAACTTGGTGAATAGACACATTACTCACCTTGTTTGGCACATCTTTTGGATAAGCGATGTGTTTTAGGGCAATGTCCTGAAAGTTTCGATGCAAATAACTCCACAACAAGTTAATCTGGTCTGTTAAGGGCCCTTCTACACCGAGCACGTCAGGTTTAGAAACTAGTTTGTGGTATCGTGGCACGGAAAGAAAGACAATGGACGGGCTAAAAAACTGTCTTCAAATTCCATGTTGCCATGCATTTCCATCATAACGGATATCCTTTCGACTGATCTCTGGCAACGAATACATTCTACAAGGCCCTGGAGTGGCACTCATGCGTGCTACGTCATGGAACATGTCACCTTTTCGGGGCAATAGTTTAGAAACTTGGTGAATAAACACATTCCTCACCTTGTCTGGCACAACCTTTGAATAGGCGATGCGTTTTAGGGCAATGTCCTTAAAGTTTCGATGGAAGTAACCCCACAAGTTAATCTGGTCCGTTGAGGGCCCTTCTACACCGAGCACGTTAGGTTTAGGAACTAATTTATGGAAGCGTGGTAGGGAAAGAACGACAATGGATGGGCTAAAAAACTCTCTTCAAATTCCATGTTGTCATGCATTTTTATTATAACGGATATCTTTTCGACTGATCTCTGGCAACGAATACATTCTACAAGGCCCTGGAGTGGCACTCATGCGTGCTACGTCATGGAGCATGTCACCTTTTCGGGGCAATAGTTTAGAAACTTGGTGAATAAACACATTCCTCACCTTGTCTGGCACAACCTTTGAATAGGCGATGCGTTTTAGGGCAATGTCCTTAAAGTTTCGATGGAAATAACCCCACAACAAGTTAATCTGGTCCGTTGAGGGCCATCCTACACCGAGCACGTTAAGTTTGGAACTAATTTGTGGAAGCTTGTCAGGGAAAGAACGACAATGGATGGGCTAAAAAACTCTCTTCAAATTCCATGTTGTCATGCATTTCCATCATAACGGATATCCTTTCGACTGATCTCTGGCAACGAATACATTCTACAAGGCCCTGGAGTGGCACTCATGCGTGCTACGTCATGGAGCATGTCACCTTTTTGGGGCAATAGTTTAGAAACTTGGTGAATAAACACATTCCTCACCTTGTCTGGCACAACCTTTGAATAGGCGATGCGTTTTAGGGCAATGTCCTTAAAGTTTCGATGGAAATAACCCCACAACAAGTTAATCTGGTCCATTGAGGGCCCTTCTACACCGAGCATGTTAGGTTTAGGAACTAATTTGTGGAAGGGTGGCAGGGAAAGAACGACAACGGATGGGCTAAAAAACTCTCTTCAAATTCCATGTTGTCATGCATTTCCATCATAATCGATATCTTTTCGACTGATCTCTGGCAACGAATACATTCTACAAGGCCCTCGAGTGGCACTCAGGGGTGCTACGTCACGGAGCATGTAACCTTTTCGGGGCAATGGTTTAGAAACTTGGTGAATAAACACATTCCTCACCTTGTTTGGCACATCCTTTGGATAAGCGATGTGTTTTAGGGCAATGTCCTTAAAGTTTCAATGCAAATAACGCCACAACAAGTTTATCTGGTCTGTTAAGGGCCCTTCTACACCGAGCACGTCAGGTTTAGAAACTAGTTTGTGGTATCGTGGCACGGAAAGAATGACATTGGACGGGCTAAAAAACTGTCTTCAAATTCCATGTTGTCATGCATTTCCATCATAACGGATATCCTTTCGACTGATCTCTGGCAACGAATACATTCTACAAGGCCCTGGAGTGGCACTCATGCGTGCTACGTCATGGAGCATGTCACCTTTTCGGGGCAATAGTTTAGAAACTTGGTGAATAAACACATTCCTCACCTTGTCTGGCACAACCTTTGACTAGGCGATGCGTTTGAGGGCAATGTCCTTAAAGTTTCGATGGAAATAACCCCACAACAAGTTAATCTGGTCCATTGAGGGCCCTTCTACACCGAGCATGTTAGGTTTAGGAACTAATTTGTGGAAGGGTGGCAGGGAAAGAACGAAAACGGATGGGCTAAAAAACTCTCTTCAAATTCCATGTTGTCATGCATTTCCATCATAATCGATATATTTTCGACTGATCTCTGGCAACGAATACATTATACAAGACCCTCGAGTGGCACTCAGGGGAGCTACGTCATGGAGCATGTAACCTTTTCGGGGCAATAGTTTAGAAACTTGGTGAATAAACACATTCCTCACCTTGTTTGGCACATCCTTTGGATAAGCGATGTGTTTTAGGGCAATGTCCTTAAAGTTTCGATGCAAATAACTCCACAACAAGTTAATCTGGTCTGTTAAGGGCCCTTCTACACCGAGCACGTCAGGTTTAGAAACTAGTTTGTGGTATCGTGGCACGGAAAGAACGACAATGGATGGGCTAAAAAACTGTCTTCAAATTCCATGTTGTCATGCATTTCCATCATAACGGATATCCTTTCGACTGATCTCTGGCAACACATTCTACAAGGCCCTGGAGTGGCACTCATGCGTGCTACGTCATGGAGCATGTAACCTTTTCGGGGCAATAGTTTAGAAACTTGGTGAATAAACAAATTCTTCACCTTGTTTGGCACAACCTTTGAATAGGCGATGCGTTTTAGGGCAATTTCCTTAAACTTTCGATGGAAATAACCCCACAACAAGTTAATCTGGTCCGTTGAGGGCCCTTCTACACCGAGCACGTCAAGTTTAGAAACTAATTTGTGGTAGCGTGGCAGGGAAAGAACGAAATTGGACGGGCTAAAAAACTATCTTCAAATTCCGTGTTGTCAAGCATTTCCATCATAGCGGATATCCTTTCGACTGATCTCTGGCAACAGAGACATTCTACAAGGCCCAGGAGTGGCACTCATGCGTGCTACGTTATGGAGCATGCAACCTTTTCGAGGCAATAGTTTAGAAACTTGGTGAATAAACACAATCCTCACCTTGTTTGGTGCATCCTTTGGATAAGCGTTGTGTTTTAGGGCAATGTCCTTAATGTTTCGACGGAATTATGTCCACAACAAGTTAATCTGGTTTGTTGAGGGCCCTTCTACACCGAGCATGTCAGGTTTAGAAACTAGTTTGTGGTAGCGTGGCAGGGAAAGAACGACATTGGACAGGCTAAAAAACTATCTTCAAATTCCATGTTTTCATGCATTTCCATCATAACGGATATCCTTTTGACTGATCTCTGGCAACGAATACATTCTACAAGTCCCTGGAGTGGCACTCATGCGTGCTACGTCATGGAGCATGTAACTTTTTCGGGGCAATAGTTTAGAAACTTGGTGAATAAACAAATTCCTCACCTTGTTTGGCACAACCTTTGAATAGGCGATGCGTTTTAGGGCAATGTCCTTAAACTTTACATGGAAATAACCCCACAACTAGTTAATCTGGACCGTTGAGGGCCCTTCTACACCGAGCACGTCAAGTTTAGAAACTAATTTGTGGTAGCGTGGCAGGGAAAGAACGACATTGGACGGGCTAAAAAACTATCTTCAAATTCCGTGTTGTCAAGCATTTCCATCATAGCGGATATCCTTTCGACTGATCTCTGGCAACAGAGACATTCTACAAGGCCCTGGAGTGGCACTCAAGCGTGCTACATCATGGAGCATGCAACCTTTTCGAGGCAATAGTTTAGAAACTTGGTGAATAAACACAATCCTCACCTTGTTTGGCGCATCCTTTGGATAAGCGATGTGTTTTAGGGCTATGTCCTTAAAGTTTCGACGGAATTAAGTCCACAACAAGTTAATCTGGTCTGTTGAGGGCCCTTCTACACCGAGCATGTCAGGTTTAGAAACTAGTTTGTGGTAGCGTGGCAGGGAAAGAACGACATTGGACGGGCTAAAAAACTGTCTTTAAATTCCATGTTGTCATGCATTTCCATCATAACGGATATCCTTTTGACTGATCTCTGGCAACGAATACATTCTACAAGGCCTTGGAGTGGCACTCATGCGTGCTACGTCATGGAGCATGCAACCTTTTCGAGGCAATAGTTTAGAAACTTGGTGAATAAACACATTACTCACCTTGTTTGGCACATCTTTTGGATAAGCGATGTGTTTTAGGGCAATGTCCTTAAAGTTTCGATGCAAATAACTCCACAACAAGTTAATCTGGTCTGTTAAGGGCCCTTCTACACCGAGCACGTCAGGTTTAGAAACTAGTTTGTGGTATCGTGGCACGGAAAGAATGACATTGGACGGGCTAAAAAACTGTCTTCAAATTCCATGTTGTCATGCATTTCCATCATAACGGATATCCTTTCGACTGATATCTGGCAACGAATACATTCTACAAGGCCCTGGTGTGGCACTCATGCGTGCTACGTCATGGAACATGTCACCTTTTCGGGGCAATAGTTTAGAAACTTGGTGAATAAACACATTCCTCACCTTGTCTGGCACAACCTTTGAATAGGCGATGCGTTTTAGGGCAATGTCCTTAAAGTTTCGATGGAAATAACCCCACAACAAGTTAATCTGGTCCATTGAGGGCCCTTCTACACCGAGCATGTTAGGTTTAGGAACTAATTTGTGGAAGGGTGGCAGGGAAAGAACGACAACGGATGGGCTAAAAAACTCTCTTCAAATTCCATGTTGTCATGTATTTCCATCATAGCGGATATCCTTTCGACTGATCTCTGGCAACGAATACATTCTACAAGGCCCTGGAGTGGCACTCATGCGTGCTACGTCATGGAGCATGTAACTTTTTCGGGGCAATAGTTTAGAAACTTGGTGACTAAACAAATTTCTCACCTTGTTTGGCACAACCTTTGAATAGGCGATGCGTTTTAGGGCAATGTCCTTAAACTTTCCATGGAAATAACCTAACAACAAGTTAATCTGGTTTATTGAGGGCCCTTCTACACCGAGCACGTTAAGTTTAGGAACTAATTTGTGGTAGCATGGCAGGGAAAGAACGACAATGGATGGGCTAAAAAATTGTCTTTAAATTCCATGTTGTCATGCATTTCCAACATAACGGTTATCCTTTTGACTGATCTCTGGCAACGAATACATTCTACAAGGTCTTGGAGTGGCACTCATGCGTGCTACGTCATGGAGCATGTAACCTTTTCGGGGCAATAGTTTAGAAACTTGGTGAATAAACACATTCCTCACCTTGTTTGGTACAACCTTTGAATAGACGATGCGTTTTAGGGCAATGTCCTCAAAGTTTCGTTGGAAATAACCCCACAACAAGTTATTCTGGTCCGTTGGGGTCCCTTCTACACCGAGCACGTCAAGTTTAGAAACTAATTTCTGGTAGCATGGCAGGGAAAGAACGACATTGGACGGGCTAAAAAACTCTATTCAAATTCCATGTTGTCAAGTATTTCCATCATAGCGGATATCCTTTCGACTGATCTCTGGCAACAGAGACATTCTACAAGGCCCTGGAGTGGCACTCATGCGTGCTACGTCATGGAGCATGCAACCTTTTCGAGGCAATAGTTTAGAAACTTGGTGAACAAACACAATCCTCACCTTGTTTGGCGCATCCTTTGGATAAGCGATGTGTTTTAGGGCAATGTCCTTAAAGTTTCGACGGAATTAAGTCCACAACAAGTTAATCTGGTCTGTTGAGGGCCCTTCTACACCGAGCATGTCAGGTTTAGAAACTAGTTTGTGGTAGCGTGCCAGGGAAAGAACGACTTTGGACGGGCTAAAAAACTATCTTCAAATTCCGTTTTGTCATGCATTTCCATCATAACGGATATCCTTTCGACTGATCTCTGGCAACGAATACATTCTACAAATCCCTGGAGTGGCACTCATGCGTGGTACGTCATGGAGCATGTAACCTTTTCGGGGCAATAGTTTAGAAACTTGGTGAATAAACAAATTCCTTACCTTGTCTGGCACAACCTTTGAATAGGCGATGCGTTTTAGGGCAATGTCCTTAAAGTTTCGATGGAAATAACTCCACAACAAGTTAATCTGGTCTGTTAAGGGCCCTTCTACACCGAGCACGTCAGGTTTAGAAACTAGTTTGTGTTATCGTGGCATGGAAAGTACGACATTGGACGGGCTAAAAAACTGTCTTCAAATTCCATGTTGTCATGCATTTTCATCATAACAGATATCCTTTCGACTGATCTCTGGCAACGAATACATTCTACAAGGCCCTGGAGTGGCACTCATGCGTGCTACGTCATGGAGCATGTAACCTTTTCGGGGCAATAGTTTAGAAACTTGGTGAATAATAAACACATTCCTCACCTTGTCTGGCACAACCTTTGAATAGGAGATGCGTTTTAGGGCAATGTCCTTAAAGTTTCGATGGAAATAACCCCACAACAAGTTAATCTGGTCCGTTGAGGTCCCTTCTACACCGAGCACGTCAAGTTTAGGAACTAATTTGTGGAAGCGTGGCAGGGAAAGAACGACAATGGATGGGCTAAAAAACTCTCTTCAAATTCCATGTTGTCATGCATTTCTATCATAACGGATATCTTTTCGACTGATCTCTGGCAACGAATACATTCTACAAGTCCCTGGAGTGGCACTCATGCGTGCTACGTCATGGAGTATGCAACCTTTTCGGGGCAATAGTTTAGAAAACTTGGTGAATAAACACATTCCTCACCTTGTTTGGCATAACCTTTGAATAGGCGATCCGTTTTAGGGCAATGTCTTTAATGTTTCGATGGAAATAACCCCACAACAAGTTAATCTGGTCCGTTGAGGTCCCTTCTACACCGAGCACGTCAAGTTTAGGAACTAATTTGTGGTAGCGTGGCAGGGAAAGAACGACATTTGACGGGCTAAAAAACTCTCTTCAAATTCCATGTTGTCAAGCATTTCCATCATAGCGGATATCCTTTCGACTGATCTCTAGCAACAGAGACATTCTACAAGGCCCTGGAGTGGCACTCATGCGTGCTACGTCATGGAGCATGCAACCTTTTCGAGGCAATAGTTTAGAAACTTGGTGAATAAACACAATCCTCACCATGTTTGGCGCATCCTTTGGATAAGCGATGTGTTTTACGGCAATGTCCTTAAAGTTTCGACGGAATTAAGTCCACAACAAGTTAATCTGGTCTGTTGAGGGCCCTTCTACACCGAGCATGTCAGGTTTAGAAACTAGTTTGTGGTTGCGTGGCAGGGAAAGAACGACATTGGACGTGCTAAAAAACTCTATTCAAATTCCATGTTGTCAAGTATTGACATCATAGCGGATATCCTTTCGACTGATCTCTGGCAACAGAGACATTCTACAAGGCCCTAGAGTGGCACTCATGCGTGCTACGTCCTGGAGCATGCAACCTTTTCGAGGCAATAGTTTAGAAACTTGGTGAATAAACACATTACTCACCTTGTTTGGCACATCCTTTGGTTAAGCGATGTGTTTTAGGGCAATGTCCTTAAAGTTTCGATGGAAATAACTCCACAACAAGTTAATCTGGTCTGTTAAGGGCCCTTCTACACCGAACACGTCAGGTTTAGAAACTAGTTTGTGTTATCGTGGCACGGAAAGTACGACATTGGACGGGCTAAAAAACTCTCTTCAAACTCCATGTTGTCAAGCATTTCCATCATAGCGGATATCCTTTCGACTGATCTCTGGCAACAGAGACATTCTACAACACCCTGGAGTGGCACTCATGCGTGCTACGTCATGGAGCATGCAACCTTTTCGAGGCAATAGTTTAGAAACTTGGTGAATAAACTCAATCCTCACCTTGTTTGGTGCATCCTTTGGATAAGCGATGTGTTTTCGGGCAATGTCCTTAAAGTTTCGATGGAATTAACTCCACAACAATTTAATCTGGTCTGTTGAGGGCCCTTCTACACCGAGCACGTTAGGTTTAGGAACTAATTTGTGAAAGCGTGGCAGGGAAAGAACGACAATGGATGGGCTAAAAAACTCTTTCTAAATTCCATGTTGTCATGCATTTCCATCATAACGGATATACTTTTGACTGATCTCTGGCAACGAATACAATCTACAAGTGCTAACGGTGAAATTTGGTAATCGACTTGGAAGCGGAAGGGGAACCGAAGCAGAGAAGGAGGATTGAGTTGGAACCAGACCAGGAGTCGTATCGGACCCGGTAGCCGTATCGGACTTGGAAAGATGATGCCATGAAGAGCGTATCGGCCGATACGGATTCGGCTTGATTGAAGGCCGATGCGGGTTATGAGTTGACAGCGTTAATGCGGGCTTGGTTTGGGCTCAAGATAAGCGTTAAGGAGGTTGCCAAATAGAGATAGAGCTCGGTTTTAGGCGATTGTATCTTGTAAATTGGGTAGTTTTACTTGTTTGTTATTTGTAGATAAGGTCGTACCCGACAAGGGTTCTGTTGTCATCTCGGGTATAAATATCCCGATAGTTTGTACATGTAAAGATATCTCAGTCAATCATACAATCGAATCAATCTACTTTCGGCGCATCGCCAACCCTCGCAAGAGGTCTTCTTCGACGAGTTCTTGCTTCTTCGGAGCAGAGGTAAGAACTCGTTCCCGACGATCTGCATCGTCGGGGCTAGCGTGTCGCTTTAGACACGTTAAGCCTCGATGATATAATCGTCGATTATCGTGTCTTGGATAATTTTGACAGGCATCTTAATTAAGCCTTGCCAGCGGTTTACTCGTTTTAGGGTTTATTGCCGACGATGGTTTAATTCTTAAGCTTGGCTAGATTGTTCAATGCATCTACCATCCCCAAAAGCAATCAACGACTTGATTTTCTTCGCGTTAAGTCTCAATTCACATTTCGAGTTGCCATCGACCTTAGTCCTGTTTTGAGATCAAACACGAAGCCTGTTTTTGATTGTAACTAAGGATAGTACCGGGGTTTCAGCCGGTCTTATCTAACGCATCTGATTGCTTTATGTTTCTTGCATGTGTTTGCCACTTATATGTGCAGATCGATAAGTATAGATATGTTGATCATGAAGTAATCTTAAGATTTCTTTGTGGTTGATGTGTTTATATTGGCCGATTGGCTCGTATAAGATTGCACTAGAGTATTAGCTAGTGTAGTTATCTTTGTTGTCCTTATAGGCCGATGCTGTTAGTTGACACATACGCGTATATGAAGGCCGATAAGATTAGATTCATGCTTTGTTTATCTTTTATTACGAGTGAGCCGATATAGCTTTTCCCTATCGGCTGGGCTATGACAATGTGTCATCGGTCTTTCGGCCGATCGGCCATTGTTTTCTGACTTGGTTTACTTGTTTCTTGTTGATTGCAGATCAAATCAACTGGCACGCTCTGCTCAAAACTAGGCAAGCCATTTGGACCTGCACTGGAGTTAAGCAGATCTTCCAGGCCGCCGTGGTAACGCGGAACCCGTTTGGTTGCTGGACGGGTCGAAATTCTGCGCCAACACGCTTCTGGCACGCCCAGTGGGACCACAAGAACACAAGCTTCTCACCAGCAACAAGAACACCTCGAGATGTCGAAGCAGGCCGAGATCGTCGAGGAGAACATCATTCCTGTGACCGCCGACCAGCTCAGCGCAGAACAAAAAGCTGAGATGGAGAATCTGGTCGAGCAGTTCCAGAATATGTACCTGCAAACATATTCTAGGACTCGGCAAGGCACCTTGATTCAAAAGTCCAAGGTAGTCATGCCGAGTCCCGGAGATGGAGCTGGAATGTCGGCGGCGGCGCACGATCACGCTGTCAAGACTGAAGATACTGCAGCGCCGACGTTGCAAGACAGGATTGACTCTGCAGTCCATTCTGCGCTAGTCAACCAATCAGGCATTTTGGTGAACACATTGACCAATACGGTCAAATCGATCTTAGACGGGTCAATTCACCAGTACAAGCCTCAGGGGCCGATTTTCTTGCCAGAAAATAAGTTCCCTGCATATCGGACCCTGAGGAATGGTCTGAGTACATCTCAGCCAACAGCGCCGATGCCACCCCCATCGGCGCAGCCGACAATGACACTGCCGTTGGTCCTCACCAGGCGGACTGGGGGCAGCCCTCAGCACATCACGGAGGAACAATACGCTCAATGGACCAAGGGGAAGCAACCGGTGGTTGAGCCGATGCAGTAAGTTCCCGTCAACCAGCCATCGGCCGGACAACCGCAAGCTCCAGTGTTCAATAGTCCTCCACTTCAAGCTGCATACAACGTGCCACAAGGCTATCAGCAGCACGCTGCAGGGCAGTATGGCGCACTGAACTCGGATCATCATTACCAGCCATACTCCCCTAGGCAGTATCAGGCAGAGGGCTTGCAACAATCGTTTCAGCAAGACCTCCCATATCGGCCCGCAGGATACTGGGCCGATATGATAGCCGAAGTGATGCGAGATCAATTCAGCTTGAAGCCTAAGGAGAACTCTACAGTGTATCGGCACTCGTATCCCGAGGAATTCGACAGAGTACCATTGCCGGGCCGATACAAAATCCCGGATTTCTCCATGTTTTTGGGACAGGACAACGTCTCGACATATGAGCATGTCAGCCGATTCCTAGCACAGTGCGGGGAGGCATCGGCTATCGAGGCGTTGAGGGTGAGGTTTTTCCCTCTGTCCTTTTCAGGGTCCGCATTCACATGGTTTTCTTCCCTACCCTGTAATTCCATCAGAGGATGGATAGATCTGGAGAAACAGTTTCATAGATATTTCTACAATGGCGTACAAGAGATGAAACTGTCAGATCTGACTGCCATCAGGCAACGAGTGGATGAATCGGTTCCGGAATATATTCAAAGATTCAGAGACATACGGAACAGGTGTTATAGCCTTAGTCTGACCGATTCCCAGTTGGCCGATTTGGCATTCCAGGGATTGCTAGGGCCGATACGCGAGAGGTTCTCTTCACAGGAATTTGACAGCCTCGCTCAGCTGGCACAACGAGTATCGGCCCACGAGCAGCGATTCCAGGAGGCAAAGTAGTTTGCGAAAAAGATTAACACCGTTTATCAGTACGCCTCCGACGATGACGACGACGAAGACGTTGATGTTGACCTAGCCGAGTGGGCCCGGATGAGGAAGTCAACAACTTGCCAGTGGGCCAAGAAAGGCGATAAAGAAGATAAATATGACTTCGACATCAACAAGGCCGATAAGATATTTGACCTGCTGTTGCAAGAAAAGCAAATCCAACTGCCAGTAGGTCACGTATTGCCATCGGCCGAAGACATCAAGAAAAGGAGATATTGCAAGTGGCACAATTCCTATTCACACCATACAAATGAATGCAAGATCTTCCGGCAACAAATTCAATCGGCCATCGAGCAAGGCAGAATTAAAATTGATGATGCCAAGCGGCCGATGAAGATTGAAGGCCACCCGTTCCCAGTCAACATGGTGCGGGCAGACAGGGCCGATGGCGGTGGCCATCGGACTGGCAAGCGGCCCCATCAGACCTCTGTGGGCCTGATCAGAAAATATCAGCGGAGGCAGGAGGAACAAGCTCAAGACCAAGCCGATCAAGACAACTCCTATGATCCACACTGGGAATGCGAGTTTTTTCGCTTCTGCTGGAATGAAGGGATGAGGCTACCATCTACACAGGAGTGCCCTGCATGCAATGGTGCAGAAGATTCTTATCAGGGTAGCTCAAGCAGGCAAACGCATCGGCCGGCCAAGCAACGGAAATCTATGCATGAAAGGCTAGGGCCGATGCGCCAAGATCAACACGATGAAGACGAGGAGCAAGTCCGGAACCCCCAATGGTGCCCAAGCGATGTATTCACCAAGACACAAAAGCGGCGGGTTCAGAGGTTAAGGAGGAGAGAGCAAATCCAAGAGCAACAAGCTGAAATACCTCATCGGCCAACCAAGACCAGAAAAGAGTGGAGGATAAAATCCACGGTGGTCAAGGCCGATGAGGGCACCTCCAATACAGCTCGGGACTCCTCGGCTTCAAAAGGTAAAAAAGTGGCATCGGCGCCTGTCAACATGGTGTTTATATTGCCGGCAGAATACAGCGTGCAGGCAGCCGATGACGCGATGGCCGATGACGAACAAGTTTCGGCCAGGCTACAGTTGTCACCAGACCAAGCTATCTTCGACAAGCCAGTTGATGCCAGCTACAGACATTTACGGCCGTTATACATCAAAGGATTCATTAATGGGCGGCTGATGACAAAGATGCTGGTCGACGGCGGCGCGGCGGTCAATTTAATGCCATACACAACCTTCAGGAAACTTGGAAAAGTACCTGAAGACCTTATCAAGACCAATATGGTATTAAAGGACTTCGGTGGCAACGCATCTGAGGCGAAGGGGGTCCTAAACGTGGAGCTCACCGTGGGCAGCAAAACAATTCCCACCACCTTCTTCGTCTTCGATGGAAAGGGTTCCTACAGTTTATTGTTGGGACGGGATTGGATCCACGCGAATTGCTGCGTCCCTTCAACAATGCACCAATGCCTCATGCAATGGCAAGGGGACCAAGTCGAGATCGTGCAGGCCAATCGGTCAGTACATGTCGCCAATGCCGATCTCGCGGTATGGGAGGTGGAGGGAATCGACTGCTTGTCCGGGCGAGTCTAGGACGCCAATTTCCTCAAGGTAACTGACTGTGACATCGAGACAATTGAAGAACAAGACAAACAGTTACTTTAGCGAAGATGCATCATCCGCCGTTGACAACGAACAAGATGACCCCTACACAGATGACGCGGTGGATGAGTTAGACGGCAAGTTGGGACAAGGTTTTACGTCGGCCGATGAACTGGAAGAAATTGATATAGGAATAGGTGATAGGCCTAGGCCGACGTATCTAAGTGCTAATTTGCCAAAGGAATACAAGAATAATTTGATAGATCTTTTGAAAGAATTCAGAGATTGTTTTGCATGGGAATACCATGAGATGCCAGGATTAAGCCGATCGATTGTAGAACATCGGCTACCAATCAAACAAGGCTATCGGCCCTTTAAGCAAGCCCCTCGGAGGTTTAAGGCCGATATGCACGAAGCCATCAAGGCAGAGATCACAAGACTTTACGACACTAACTTTATCAGGCCCTGCCGATACACAGAGTGGGTCTCCAACATAGTGCCAGTATTGAAAAAGAACGGCAAGCTAAGGGTATGCGTCGATTTCAGAGATCTAAATAAGGCGACGCCCAAGGACGAGTACCCTATGCCGTTGGCCGATTTGCTAGTCGATGCTGCATCCGGGCATAAGATCATTAGTTTTATGGATGGAAACGCAGGTTACAATCAGATCTTTATGGCTAAAGAGGACATTCATAAGACAGCTTTCAGATGCCCAGGGGCAATCGGCCTATATGAATGGGTCGTCATGACATTTGGTTTGAAGAATGCTGGAGCTACATATCAGAGGGCTATGAATTACATTTTGCATGATCTTATTGGCTCTCTGATCGAAGTTTATATAGATGATGTCGTCGTGAAGTCAAAAGAATATGATATGCACTTGGCCGACTTACGCAAGGTACTAGAAAGGGCAAGGAAATATGGTTTAAAGATGAACCCTAACAAATGTGCCTTTGGCGTATCGGCCGGTCAGTTTTTGGGTTTCTTGGTCCATGAGAGGGGGATTGAAATCACACAGAAGAACATCGATGCCATCAAGAAAATCAAGCCTCCAGAAACAAGACCAAGTTACAATCTCTGCTTGGCAAGATCAACTTCGTCTGGCGTTTTATATCAAATCTATCGGGCCGAATAGAGCCATTCACGCTGCTGTTGAAGATAAAGGACGATGAAGAGTTCATATGGGGTGATAAGCAACAGATGGCGCTGGACGATATCAAAGAGTATTTAACTTCTCCTCCAGTTCTAATCCCTCCACAGAAAGGGGTCCCATTCAAGCTGTACTTATCGGCCGATGAGAAATCAATCGGCTCGGTCTTGGTTCAAGATGTTAATGGCAAGGAAAGGGCTATTTTTTATCTTAGCAGAAGAATGTTAGACGCCGAGACAAGGTACACGCTAGTGGAGAAATTATGCCTTTGTTTATATTTTTCATGTACTAAATTGAGGCATTATCTGCTTTCCAACGAGTGCATTGTGGTGAGCAAGGCCAATGTGATGAAATACATGTTATCGGCCCCTGTGTTAAAAGGACGAATCAGGAAGTGGATATTTGCCTTAACAGAGTTTGATCTCCGATATGAATCGGCCAAAGCAGTCAAAGGACAAGTCCTGGCCGATTTCATCGTTCAACACAGAGATGAATCAGTTGCATATGCAGACATTGTGCCATGGACATTGTATTTCGATGGATCCGTCTGCAGACATGGGTGCGGTATTGGCCTAGTCATCATATCCCCTCGGGGGGCAAGTTTCAAGTTCGCTTTTACTATCAAGCCTTACTATACCAACAATCAAGCAGAATATGAAGCGGTGCTTAAAGGCTTGCAGTTATTACAAGAAGTCGAGGCCGATGCCGTGGAAATCATTGGTGATTCACAGCTAGTAATTAGTCAGCTTTCTGGGGAGTATGAATGCAGAGATGATATTCTCAAAGTCTACAATGAGGAGTGCAAAGAGTTATTACATGGTTTCCGGATTGTAACGATGAGACATATACCCAGGAAGCAGAATTTTGAAGCCAATGATTTAGCTCAGGGGGCATCGGGATACAGGCCGATGGCTAAAGACGTTCCGATTCAGATTGCTCTCGTGCACGCCGATGACTGGAGGTTTGATATCATTGAGTATTTGAGAAATCCTTCCCAATCGGCGTCACGCAGAATGAAGTATAAAGTTTTACACTATGTCTTGTTGGACGATAACTTGTATTATCGGACGATTGATGGTGTCCTACTCAAGTGCCTAGGCCCTGAAGAAGCTAAAACTGTTATGAGCGAAGTACATGAAGGGATTTGTGGCACCCATCAATCGGCCCATAAAATGAAATGGCTGATGAAGCGCGTCGGATATTTTTGGCCAACCATGCTAGAGGATTGCTTCAAGTATTATAAAGGATATCAGGATTGTCAGAAATTTGGAGCAATTCAGAGAGCACCAGCATCGGCTATGCATCCAATCGTAAAGCCGTGGCCGTTTCGTGGATGGGGAATAGATATGATCGGCCAGATTAACCCACCATCAAGTAAGGGACACAAGTATATATTAGTGGCTACAGATTACTTCACAAAGTGGGTTGAGGCCGTTCCCCTTAAGAATGTTGATTCCAAAGACGCTATTCAGTTTGTCAAGGAGCACATCATATATCGGTTTGGGTTACCTCAGACAATAACTACCGATCAGGGATCAATCTTCGTGTCCGATGAGTTCGTCCGATTTGCTAACAGTATGGGCATAAGATTACTCAATTCTTCTCCTTACTATGCGCAAGCTAATGGGCAAGCAGAGGCTTCTAATAAGTCTTTGATCAAATTAATCAAGAGGAAAATTGACGAACAGCCGAGGCAATGGCATACGACGCTGGCCGATTCCCTTTGGGCGTATCGGATGGCATGCCATGGTGCAATCCAAGTGCCTCCCTATCAGCTGGTCTATGGGCATGAAGCTGTACTGCCGTGGGAAACCGCCATCGGCTCAAGAAGGATTTCTTTGCAAGACGACTTGACAGCCGATGAGTACCATAATCTCATGGTCGATGAATTGGATGATTTGGCGCATGTTCGATTACGGGCCTTAGAGAAAATCAAGCGTGATAAAGATAGAGTAGCCCGTCATTATAATAAAAAGGTTGTTGCCAAGTCATTTGAGGAAGGAGACCTTGTATGGAAATTAATAATGCCGATTGGTTCCAGAGATAATAAATTCGGCAAGTGGTCACCTAATTGGGAAGGTCCCTTTTGAATTCATCGGTGTGTTCCTCACAATGCCTATTTGCTCAAGGGATTAGATGGCGAGGTTTATGGACGAGCTCTTAATGGCAAATACTTGAAAAAATATTATCCCAGTATCTAGATTGACTCATGATCGGCCCTCCAGCCGGTTTATGGTTACAGCCGATGTGATTGCGCATCGTCTTCAGATGGCCGATACATACTATCGCCCTTAGCTCAAATTTCACAACATGAGCCCTTATCTTCTAAAATTTGGGGGGCATATATATATACAGGCACAGAATTTCTCAGGAATTTTTCGAAAGCTTTTTCGAGGAGTCCTCGCATTGGATTTTTCCGTTTGCAATTGACTTCGGCTTTCTAGCCGATGAGATTGTTTATATTAAAGATATATACATGCACAGGTGTTTTTTAAGATACAATTCATCAGAGTGAGATTGAACTCAGAGGATTTCGGAAGCAATGATTAGGCTGCAATTTTCAGAAGGAATTTTCAGAACAAATTCGGCTGCATGGCCGATAAGGTTCATGTTTACACAGTATGAGGACAACATATGTTACATCACTCTATGAAGTCTGCAATGGCGGCAATGGGTTTACGGCGAATCTGCTCAATGTCTTCAATAGCCTGGGCATCATCGGCCGTCGTCCCTGGGATCGGTTTCAGTGATTTGCTCAGGGTCGCGAGGTACTTGGCCGATGCCTTGAGCTTTGCCGTCTGGTCTTCTATGGCCTTGGGTGATGCAGCTATACCGGCTTCAACTTCTTGGATTTCTCGGCGTGTAGTGGCCAGCTTCGACTCTAGCTCTGACTCCAAGCGACGGAGTTCTTCAAGTCTATTTTTCAAGACAATCGGCTCCACCGCTAGCTTGTCCAACTTGGTCTTGTCGGCGTTAACTTGAGCCTTGCTAGTGGTCAGGGCCGATTCCAGTTGTTCACGTTCCCGTCGCTCTGCAAGTCTTTCTTTTGCTTTGTAGAGCTTGAATCGGTATTGTTCCAAGAAGATGGCCGGTGTGAGGGTCTCCATCAGGTCTTCGGGTAGTTCGTTTTGGATTTCTTGTACCCTGGCTCTGATGGAGGAGCAATCTTCTACCAAGCACTCCAACGAGGCTTCTAGCCGATTCCCAATGTCGGTCAGCCGGTTCTTTAAATCATCAGAGATCGGCACCTTGGCTGTACTGGGCAGTTCCTTGTCCTCGTCGTCAAGGAATTGGCCGATGTCGAACGAGAACATATTGGCTAGGCTCTGCGAAGGTCAACATAGGCCAAGGTCAGTCTTGATAGATGGGAGTTGGTAAAAGGGGATCAGACTAAGTCACATCACCTGGGTTGGAATATTGGTGGTGCTTGCATCGGCCTCCCATTGCTGTGTTGATGCAGTAGGCGATGGGGTTGGCCGATGTGGTGAAGGCGACGCAACCCTAGGCTAAATAAGCGGGAAATTTGTAAGCAGGGTTGTGAGATTAGCACGATGATATGCAAATCAACTCTTACCGAGGCGACCGGAGAGGGTGCTGGAGAAGGAGATGGAGTCCTCAATCGTGCTTTAGCCCGCTCGCGCCGTTGTAAGGTTGCCTTTTTAGTCCGAGGCAGAGGGGCCGATTGAGCTCTTTCCTTCAGTACAGACAATGCCACAGCCTGAAAAGGATATCAAATTAAAGTCCAGCAATACGAAGGGATTATGCGAGTACGGAGAAGGAATCATGTTTACCTTGCGGATTGCATGTTTAGTCCTTTTCGGTTGGGGGGCATCGCCTTGGTCATCGGCCGGTGGGATTTCAGCGGTTTCGGCCGATGTTTCCTTGATAGCTTCAGCCGATGTGTTTTCTTCATATGTGTCGGCAGCAGCTGCATCGACTTCTTCCTCCATTACTTGTTCGTCGTGGAATTCTTCTACGGAGGGATCCAGCTCTTCGAGATCTTCTTGGTCGTCAATTTTGGCTTTCTTGCTGGATTTTTGGCTTTGCCCTTAGATGGCGCTTTCCTTTTAGGTTTCTCCTTGATCATCGGCCCCTGGAGTAGTGATGATATTTTTGGGTTGTTGATGCCGATGATAGACTCCAGGATGGTTGACCCCGATGGAGCTATGGCCTGAGCATCGAAGATCTTTTGTCCGCTGTTGCTCACAGACGGAATCGGACCATCAGGGACTTGAGGGCTGATGTTTTTGATAAGGTTTGTTACATAGAACCTGGCCGATTGGTGGAAAATATGGGCAGCCCACTCTTGCCACCATGTCTGGAAGCTAATATGGACAAAGGCGCTCAGATGCAATCGATCGCATTCGCCGAGATTTGGGAGTTCGAGCTCAAATGCCTTGCTCATGACTAGCACCGATGGAACTATGCCTCTGGGCTCCAGGAGTTTATGAAGGTACAAGCTGATAGGAAGTTGACCAAGCCCGCACTGTCTGGCAGCCACCATTGGGTTGTAAAATTCATAAGATAGGTTGGTGCTTCTTCCTTGAAATATGCCTACTGGGAGCAGGCATGGAGTGAGGCCGATCATGAATAACTCCCTTGATTCTGAATCATCATTTACCAAGCTCAGCTGGAGATCGTCAGGGAGTTCAAAGTCTCGGTCCGATGTGTAGATGAACATGTCCATTTTAACTGATGGAGGGCCGGTGAAGAATCGGATGAACCATGAAGGCATGTCTTCGGCCGATTGATCTGCGCCAGGGTAGACGGAAGCTGCTTCTCCATAAGACATGCATCGTCTGCTCCTGGGGTCTTCGTGATCGGCATACTTCGACGGGAAGTGCGAGTCCGATAGAGGTGGCCGATCAACCATGGTGTTGGTGTGAATTGTTAGCCACAGTTGAACAAACCACCATGGTCCTCCATGAGCCACAGTCTGTTTTAGCATCATGTCTTGTGTGGAGACATGGAGCAGCCGATAGACAGCTCCTAGGAGGTATCGGCCCAGAGGGATTTGTTTCTTGTCGACCAAAGCCTGAGCCAAGTGTTGACAGTTTGTAGTGGGGCCACAAGTCGATCCACAGAAAACGAATCTCTCCAACCACAATGTCAGGAAGGCTATGTGTTCTCGTTCTGAGACCGATCCCTGTTCCATGTGTTCAGAGATATACCCAGACCAGCCTCCAATCTTCTTGGTCTTCAGCTTGTGACTACTCTGTATTAGGAGGCTGAAGGGGTTGATTTCGGAATCAATGTCCAACCCTGTTAGTATCTTGATGTCGATCAGAGTGGGGGTCATCGGACCTTGTTTGAACATAAAGGCGTTCAAGGTACTGGACCAGAAGTAGCTGGCAGCTGACATAAGTGGCTCGTTCTTTTTGGTATCGGCCATGGACAGAGCGATGCATTGGCCGATCCCAATCTCGTCCCAGTGGACTTGTTTGACAGCAGCAATCCTCTTATGCCGGGTTCTGTATCCATTAAGCTTCGATGGCCAGGACCTGAAGGTATGTTTCCAGGAAGAAACAGTGGGCTTGGCTTGCCTAAAGGGGATTCTGTCTGTTTCGGCATTGATTAGCCAAGTTGGGTCGTTGTCGCCCATGGGGCCTAGCAGAAAGCGATGGGATTTGTCATCGGTGGGGATCAAGATTCGGTTTTTGAAGACCTAGATCATGAGAATGATGATGAAAATATAAGACCCGGGGGGAGCAGAGAGTAAAACCCTAACTTGGAGAAATCGGCGGGGAAAGTGATAATGCAGGATTGAATGAGTAGACTTACTGCAGGGATCTCGGAGGCATAGAACGGAGCGGAGGCCATCGTTGTCGTTGAAGGGGTCGCTGTGAAGGGGGTCGATGTTGACGAGACGCCGAGCGGTCGCCGGAGTTGAAGAACACGAAAAGCTTGTTGAATCGGTGGCGGAAATTTTCGAATCTGGATCTGCGCGGTTTTCAGACAAGACCTAGCCAAGAAGTAGATGGGTTCCTCGGAGCTAATTCCGCCACATTATATAATGAAGCGGAATTGGGGGGCATGTGTTAACGGTGAAATTTGGTAATCGACTTGGAAGCGGAAGGGGAACCGAAGCAGAGAAGGAGGATTGAGTTGGAACCAGACCAGGAGTCGTATCGGACCCGGTAGCCGTATCGGACTTGGAAAGATGATGCCATGAAGAGCATATCGGCTGATACGGATTCGGCTTGATTGAAGGCCGATGCGGGTTATGAGTTGACAGCGTTAATGCGGGCTTGGTTTGGGCTCAAGATAAGCGTTAAGGAGGTTGCCAAATAGAGATAGAGCTCGGTTTTAGGCGATTGTATCTTGTAAATTGGGTAGTTTTACTTGTTTGTTAGTTGTAGATAAGGTCGTACCCGACAAGGGTTCTGTTGTCATCTCGGGTATAAATATCCCGATAGTTTGTACATGTAAAGATATCTCAGTCAATCATACAATCGAATCAATCTACTTTCGGCGCATCGCCAACCCTCGCAAGAGGTCTTCTTCGACGAGTTCTTGCTTCTTCGGAGCAGAGGTAAGAACTCGTTCCCGACGATCTGCATCGTCGGGGCTTGCGTGTCGCTTTAGACACGTTAAGCCTCGATGATGTAATCGTCGATTATCGTGTCTTGGATAATTTTGACAGGCATCTTAATTAAGCCTTGCCAGCGGTTTACTCGTTTTAGGGTTTATTGCCGACGATGGTTTAATTCTTATGCTTGGCTAGATTGTTCAATGCATCTACCATCCCCAAAAGCAATCAACGACTTGATTTTCTTCGCGTTAAGTCTCAATTCACACTTCGAGTTGCCATCGACCTTAGTCCTGTTTTGAGATCAAACACGAAGCCTGTTTTTGATTGTAACTAAGGATAGTACCGGGGTTTCAGCCGGTCTTATCTAACGCATGTGATTACTTTATGTTTCTTGCATGTGTTTGCCACTTATATGTGCAGATTGATAAGTATAGATATGTTGATCATGAAGTAATCTTAAGATTTCTTTGTGGTTGATGTGTTTATATTGGCCGATTGGCTCGTATAAGTTTGCACTAGAGTATTAGCTAGTGTAGTTATCTTTGTTGTCCTTATCGACCGATGCTGTTAGCTGACACATACGCGTATATGAAGGCCGATAAGATTAGATTCATGCTTTGTTTATCTTTTATTACGAGTGAGCCGATATAGCTTTGCCCTATCGGCTGGGCTATGACAATGTGTCATCGGTCTTTCGGCCGATCGGCCATTGTTTTTTGACTTGGTTTACTTGTTTCTTGTTGATTGCAGATCAAATCAACTGGCACGCTCTGCTCACAACTAGGCAAGCCATTTGGACCTACACTGGAGTTAAGCAGATCTCCCAGGCCGCCGTGGTAACGCGGAACCCGTTTGGTTGCTGGACGGGTCAAAATTCTGCGCCAACACGCTTCTGGCACGCCCAGTGGGACCACAAGAACACAAGCTTCTCACCAGCAACAAGAACACCTCGAGATGTCGAAGCAGGCCGAGATCGTCGAGGAGAACATCATTCCTGTGACCGCCGACCAGCTTAGCGCAGAACAAAAAGCTGAGATGGAGAATCTGGTCGAGCAGTTCCAGAATATGTACCTGCAAACATATTCTAGGACTCGGCAAGGCACCTTGATTCAAAAGTCCAAGGTAAGCATGCCGAGTCCCGGAGATGGAGCTGGAACGTTGGCGGCGGTGCACGATCACGCCGTCAAGACTAAAGATACTGCAGCGCCGACGTTGCAAGACAGGATTGACTCCGCAGTCCATTCTGCGCTAGTCAACCAATCAGGCATTTTGGTGAACACATTGACCAATACGGTCAAATCGATCTTAGACGGGTCAATTCACCAGTACAAGCCTCAGGGGCCGATTTTCTTGCCAGAAAATAAGTTCCCTGCATATCGGACCCTGAGGAATGATCTGAGTACATCTCAGCCAACAGCGCCGATGCCACCCCCATCGGCGCAGCCGACAACGACACTGCCGTTGGTCCTCACCAGGCGGACTGGGGGCAGCCCTCAGCACATCCCGGAGGAACAATACGCTCAATGGACCAAGGGGAAGCAACCGGTGGTTGAGCCGATGCAGCAAGTTCCCGTCAACCAGCCATCGGCCGGACAACCGCAAGCTCCAGTGTTCAATAGTCCTCCACTTCAAGCTGCATACAACGTGCCACAAGGCTATCAGCAGCACGCTGCAGGGCAGTATGGCGCACCGAACTCGGATCATCATTACCAGCCATACTCCCCTAGGCAGTATCAGGCAGAGGGCTTGCAACAATCGTTTCAGCAAGACCTCCCATATCGGCCCGCAGGATACTGGGCCGATATGATAGCCGAAGTGATGCGAGATCAATTCAGCTTGAAGCCTAAGGAGAACTCTACAGTGTATCGGCACTCGTATCCCGAGGAATTCGACAGAGTACCATTGCCGGGCCGATACAAAATCCCGGATTTCTCCATGTTTTCGGGACAGGACAACGTCTTAACATATGAGCATGTCAGCCGATTCCTAGCACAGTGCGGGGAGGCATCGGCTATCGAGGCGTTGAGGGTGAGGTTTTTCCCTCTGTCCTTATCAGGGTCCGCATTCACATGGTTTTCTTCCCTACCCTGTAATTCCATCAGAGGATGGATAGATCTGGAGAAACAGTTTCATAGATATTTCTACAATGGCGTACAAGAGATGAAACTGTCAGATCTGACTGCCATCAGGCAACGAGTGGATGAATCGGTTCCGGAATATATTCAGAGATTCAGAGACATACGGAACAGGTGTTATAGCCTTAGTCTGACCGATTCCCAGTTGGCCGATTTGGCATTCCAGGGATTGCTAGGGCCGATACGCGAGAGGTTCTCTTCACAGGAATTTGACAGCCTCGCTCAGCTGGCACAACGAGTATCGGCCCACGAGCAGCGATTCCAGGAGGCAAAGAAGTTTGCGAAAAAGATTAACACCGTTTATCAGTACGCCTCCGACGATGACGACGACGAAGACGTTGATGTTGACCTAGCCGAGTGGGCCCGGATGAGGAAGTCAACAACTTGCCAGTGGGCCAAGAAAGGCGATAAAGAAGATAAATATGACTTCGACATCAACAAGGCCGATAAGATATTTGACCTGCTGTTGCAAGAAAAGCAAATCCAACTGCCAGTAGGTCACGTATTGCCATCGGCCGAAGACATCAAGAAAAGGAGATATTGCAAGTGGCACAATTCCTATTCACACCATACAAATGAATGCAAGATCTTCCGGCAACAAATTCAATCGGCCATCGAGCAAGGCAGAATTAAAATTGATGATGCCAAGCGGCCGATGAAGATTGAAGGCCACCCGTTCCTAGTCAACATGGTGCGGGCAGACAGGGCCGATGGTGGTGGCCATCGGACTGGCAAGCGGCCTCATCAGACCTCTGTGGGCCTGATCAGAAAATATCAGCGGAGGCAGGAGGAACAAGCTCAAGACCAAGCCGATCAAGACAACTCCTATGATCCACACTGGGAATGCGAGTTTTTTCGCTTCTGCTGGAATGAAGGGATGAGGCTACCATCTACACAGGAGTGCCCTGCATGCAATGGTGCAGAAGATTCTTATCAGGGTAGCTCAAGCAGGCAAACGCATCGGCCGGCCAAGCAACGGAAATCTATGCATGAAAGGCTAGGGCCGATGCGCCAAGATCAGCACGATGAAGACGAGGAGCAAGTCCGGAACCCCCAATGGTACCCAAGCGATGTATTCACCAAGACACAAAAGCGGCGGGTTCAGAGGTTAAGGAGGAGAGAGCAAATCCAAGAGCAACAAGCTGAAATACCTCATCGGCCAACCAAGACCAGAAAAGAGTGGAGGATAAAATCCACGGTGGTCAAGGCCGATGAGGGCACCTCCAATACAGCTCGGGACTCCTCGGCTTCAAAAGGTAAAAAAGTGGCATCGACGCCTGTCAACATGGTGTTTATATTGCCGGCAGAATACAGCGTGCAGGCAACCGATGATGCGATGGCCGATGACGAACAAGTTTCGGCCAGGCTACAGTTGTCACCAGACCAAGCTATCTTCGACAAGCCAGTTGATGCCAGCTACAGACATTTACGGCCGTTATACATCAAAGGATTCATTAATGGGCGGCTGATGACAAAGATGCTGGTCGACGGCGGCGCGGCGGTCAATTTAATGCCATACACAACCTTCAGGAAACTTGGAAAAGTACCTGAAGACCTTATCAAGACCAATATGGTATTAAAGGACTTCGGTGGCAACGCATCCGAGGCGAAGGGGGTCCTAAACGTGGAGCTCACCGTGGGCAGCAAAACAATTCCCACCACCTTCTTCGTCTTCGATGGAAAGGGTTCCTACAGTTTATTGTTGGGACGGGATTGGATCCACGCGAATTGCTGCGTCCCTTCAACAATGCACCAATGCCTCATGCAATGGCAAGGGGACCAAGTCGAGATCGTGCAGGCCGATCGGTCAGTACATGTCGCCAATGCCGATCTCGCGGTATGGGAGGTGGAGGGAATCGACTGCCTGTCTGGGCGAGTCTAGGACGCCGATTTCCTCAAGGTAACTGACTGTGACATCGAGACAATTGAAGACCAAGACAAGCAGTTACTTTAGCAAAGATGCATCATCCGCCGTTGACAACGAACAAGATGACCCCTACACAGATGACGCGGTGGATGAGTTAGACGGCAAGTTGGGACAAGGTTTTACGTCGGCTGATGAACTGGAAGAAATTGATATAGGAATAGGTGATAGGCCTAGGCCGACGTATCTAAGTGCTAATTTGCCAAAGGAATACAAGAATAATTTGATAGATCTTTTGAATGAATTCAGAGATTGTTTTGCATGGGAATACCATGAGATGCCAGGATTAAGCCGATCGATTGTAGAACATCGGCTACCAATCAAACAAGACTATCGGCCCTTTAAACAAGCCCCTTGGAGGTTTAAGGTTGATATGCACGAAGCCATCAAGGCAGAGATCACAAGACTTTACGACGCTAACTTTATCAGGCCCTGCCGATACGCAGAGTGGGTCTCCAACATAGTGCCAGTATTGAAAAAGAACGGCAAGCTAAGGGTATGCGTCGATTACAGAGATCTAAATAAGGCGACGCCCAAGGACGAGTACCCTATGCCGTTGGCCGATTTGCTAGTCGATGCTGCATCCGGGCATAAGATCATTAGTTTTATGGATGGAAACGCAGGTTACAATCAGATCTTTATGGCTAAAGAGGACATTCATAAGACAGCTTCCAGATGCCCAGGGGCAATCGGCCTATATGAATGGGTCGTCATGACATTTGGTTTGAAGAATGCTGGAGCTACATATCAGAGGGCTATGAATTACATTTTCCATGATCTTATTGGCACTCTGATCGAAGTTTATATAGATGATGTCGTCGTGAAGTCAAAAGAATATGATATTGGACGGGCTAAAAAACTATCTTCAAATTCCATGTCGTCATGCATTTCCATCATAACGGATATCCTTTCGACTGATCTCTGGCAACGAATACATTCTACAAGGCCCTGGAGTGGCACTCATGCATGCTACGTCATGGAGCATGTAACCTTTTCGGGGCAATAGTTTAGAAACTTGGTGAATAAACACATTCCTCACCTTGTCTGGCCCAACCTTTGAATAGGCGATGCGTTTTAGGGCAATGTCCTCAAAGTTTCGATGGAAATAACCCCACAACAAGT
This sequence comes from Oryza officinalis, assembly GCA_008326285.1. Lineage (NCBI taxonomy): Eukaryota > Viridiplantae > Streptophyta > Magnoliopsida > Poales > Poaceae > Oryza > Oryza officinalis. Next base: position 282,118 of record BDMV01000002.1, read on the forward strand.
TAATCTGGTCCGTTGAGGTCCCTTCTACACCAAGCACGTTAAGTTTAGGAACTAATTTGTGGTAGCGTGGCAGGGAAAGAACGACATTGGACGGGCTAAAAAACTCTCTTCAAATTCCATGTTGTCAAGTATTTCCATCATAGCGGATATCCTTTCGACTGATCTCTGCCAACAGAGACATTCTACAAGGCCCCGGAGTGGCACTCATGGGTGCTACGTCATGGAGCATGCAACCTTTTCGGGGCATTAGTTTAGAAACTTGGTGAATAAACACATTCCTCACCTTGTTTGGCACAACCTTTGAATAGGCGATGCGTTTTAGGGCAATGTCCTTAAAGTTTCGATGGAAATAACCCCACAACAAGTTAATCTGGTCCGTTGAGGTCCCTTCTACACCGAGCACGTCAAGTTTAGTAACTAATTTGTGGTAGCGTGGCAGGAAAAGAACGACATTTGACGGGTTAAAAAACTCTCTTCAAATTCCATGTTGTCAAGCATTTCCATCATAGCGGATATCCTTTCGACTGATCTCCACCAATAGAGACATTCTACAAGGCCCTGGAGTGGCACTGATGCGTGCTACATCATGGAGCTTGCATCCTTTTTGAGGCAATAGTTTAGAATCTTGGTGAATAAACACATTCCTCACCATGTTTGGCACAAGCTTTGCATAAGCAATGCGTTTTAGTGCAACGTCCTTAAAGTTTCGATGGAAATAACCCCACAACAAGTTAATCTGGTCCGTTGAGGTCCCTTCTACACCGAGCACATCAAGTTTAGAAACTAATTTGTGGTAGCGTGGCAGGGAAAGAATGACATTTGACGGGCTAAAAAACTCTCTTCAAATTCCATGTTGTCAAGCATTTACATCAAAGCGGATATCCTTTCGACTGATCTCTGGCAACAGAGACATTCTACAAGGCCCTGGAGTGGCACTCATGCATGCAACGTCATGGAACATGCAACCTTTTCGAGGCAATAGTTTAGAAACTTGGTGAAGAAACACAATCCTCTCCTTGTTTGGCGCATCCTTTGGATAAGCGATGTATTTTAGGGCAATGTCCTTAAAGTTTCGATGGAATTAACTCCACAACAAATTAATCTGGTCTGTTGAGGGCCCTTCTACACCGAGCACGTTAGGTTTAGGAACTAATGTGTGGAAGCGTGGCAGGGAAAGAACGAAAATGGATGGGCTAAAAAACTCTCTTTAAATTCCATGTTGTCATGCATTTCCATCATAACGGATATCCTTTTGACTGTTCTCTGGCAACGAATACGTTCTACAAGGCCCTGGAGTGGCACTCATGCGTGCTACATCATGGAGAATGTAGCCTTTTCGGGGCAATAGTTTAGAAACTTGGTGAATAAACACATTCCTCACCTTGTTTGGCACAACCTTTGAATAGGCGATGCGTTTTAGGGCAATGTCCTCAAAGTGTCGATTGAAATAAGCCCACAACAAGTTAATTTGGTCCGTTGAGGTCCCTTCTACACCGAGCACGTCAAGTTTAGGAACTAATTTGTGGTAGCGTGGCAGGGAAAGAACAACATTGGACGGGCTAAAAAACTCTCTTCAAATTCCATGTTGTCAAGTATTTCCATCATAGCGGATATCCTTTTGATGTATCTCTACCAACAGAGACATTCTACAAGTCCCCGGAGTGGCACTGATGCGTGCTACGTCATGGAGCATGCAACCTTTTCGAGGCAATAGTTTAGAAACTTGGTGAATAAACACATTACTCACCTTGTTTGGCACTTCGTTTGGATAAGCGATATGTTTTAGGGCAATGTCCTTAATGTTTCGATGGAAATAACTCCACAACAAGTTAATCTTGTCTGTTAAGGGCCCTTCTACACCGAGCACGTCAGGTTTAGAAACTAGTTTGTGGTATCGTGGCACGGAAGGAACGACATTGGACGGGCTAAAAAACTGTCTTCAAATTCCATGTTGTCATGCATTTCCATCATAACGGATATCCTTTCGACTGATCTCTGGCAACGAATACAATCTACAAGGCCCTGGAGTGGCACTCATGCGTGCTATGTCATGGAGCATGTAACCTTTTCGGGGCAATAGTTTAGAAACTTGGTGAATAAACACATTCCTCACCATGTTTGGCACAACCTTTGAATAGGCAATGCGTTTTAGGGCAATGTCCTTAAAGTTTCGATGGAAATAACCCCACAACAAGTTAATCTGGTCCGTTGAGGTCCCTTCTACACCGAGCACGTCAAGTTTAGGAACTAATTTGTGATAGCGTGGCAGGAAAAGAACGACATTTGACGGGCTAAAAAACTCTCTTCAAATTCCATGTTGTCAAGCATTTCCATCATAGGGGATATCCTTTTGACTGATCTCTACCAACAGAGACATTCTACAAGGCCCTGGAGTGGCACTGATGCGTGCTACATCATGGAGCTTGCATCCTTTTTGAGGCAATAGTTTAGAATCTTGGTGAATAAACACATTCCTCACCATGTTTGGCACAAGCTTTGCATAAGCAATGCGTTTTAGTGCAACGTCCTTAAAGTTTCGATGGAAATAACCCCACAACAAGTTAATCTGGTCCGTTGAGGTCCCTTCTACACCGAGCACATCAAGTTTAGAAACTAATTTGTGGTAGCGTGGCAGGGAAAGAACGACATTTGACGGGCTAAAAAACTCTCTTCAAATTCCATGTTGTCAAGCATTTACATCAAAGCGGATATCCTTTCGACTGATCTCTGGCAACAGAGACATTCTACAAGGCCCTGGAGTGGCACTCATGCGTGCTACGTCATGGAACATGCAACCTTTTCGAGGCAATAGTTTAGAAACTTGGTGAAGAAACACAATCCTCTCCTTGTTTGGCGCATCCTTTGGATAAGAGATGTATTTTAGGGCAATGTCCTTAAAGTTTCGATGGAATTAACTCCACAACAAATTAATCTGGTCTGTTGAGGGCCCTTCTACACCGAGCACGTTAGGTTTAGGAACTAATGTGTGGAAGCGTGGCAGGGAAAGAACGAAAATGAATGGGCTAAAAAACTCTCTTTAAATTCCATGTTGTCATGCATTTCCATCATAACAGATATCCTTTTGACTGATCTCTGGCAACGAATACATTCTACAAAGCCCTGGAGTGGCACTCATGCGTGCTACGTCATGGAGAATGTAACCTTTTCGGGGCAATAGTTTAGAAACTTGGTGAATAAACACATTCCTCACCTTGTTTGGCACAACCTTTGAATAGGCGATGCGTTTTAGGGCAATGTCCTCAAAGTTTCGATTGAAATAACCCCACAACAAGTTAATTTGGTCCGTTGAGGTCCCTTCTACACCGAGCACGTCAAGTTTAGGAACTATATTGTGGTAGCGTGGCAGGGAAAGAACAACATTGGACGAGCTAAAAAACTCTCTTCAAATTCCATGTTGTCAAGTATTTCCATCATAGCGGATATCCTTTCGACTGATCTCTGGCAACAGAGACATTCTACAAGGCCCTGGAGTGGCACTGATGCGTGCTACATCATGGAGCTTGCATCCTTTTTGAGGCAATAGTTTAGAATCTTGGTGAATAAACACAATCCTCACCATGTTTGGCACAAGCTTTGCATAAGCAATGCGTTTTAGTGCAACGTCCTTAAAGTTTCGATGGAAATAACCCCACAACAAGTTAATCTGGTCCGTTGAGGTCCCTTCTACACCGAGCACATCAAGTTTAGGAACTAATTTGTGGTAGCGTGGCAGGGAAAGAACGACATTTGATGGGCTAAAAAACTCTCTTCAAATTCCATGTTGTCAAGCATTTACATCAAAGCGGATATCCTTTCGACTGATCTCTGGCAACAGAGACATTCTACAAGGCCCTGGAGTGGCACTCATGCGTGCTACGTCATGGAACATGCAACCTTTTCGAGGCAATAGTTTAGAAACTTGGTGAAGAAGCACAATCCTCTCCTTGTTTGGCGCATCCTTTGGATAAGCGATGTGTTTTAGGGCAATGTCCTTAAAGTTTCGATGGAATTAACTCCACAACAAGTTAATCTGGTCTCTTGAGGGCCCTTCTACACCGAGCACGTTAGGTTTAGGAACTAATGTGTGGAAGCGTGGCAGGGAAAGAACGAAAATGGATGGGCTAAAAAACTGTCTTTAAATTCCATGTTGTCATGCATTTCCATCATAACAGATATCCTTTTGACTGATCTCTGGCAACGAATACATTCTACAAAGCCCTGGAGTGGCACTCATGCGTGCTACGTCATGGAGAATGTAACCTTTTCGGGGCAATAGTTTAGAAACTTGGTGAATAAACACATTTCTCACCTTGTTTTGCACAACCTTTGAATAGGCGATGCGTTTTAGGGCAATGTCCTCAAAGTTTCGATTGAAATAACCCCACAACAAGTTAATTTGGTCCGTTGAGGTCCCTTCTACACCGAGCATGTCAAGTTTAGGAACTAATTTGTGGTAGCGTGGCAGGGAAAGAACAACATTGGACGGGCTAAAAAACTCTCTTCAAATTCCATGTTGTCAAGTATTTCCATCATAGCGGATATCCTTTCGATGTATCTCTACCAACAGAGACATTGTACAAGTCCCCGGAGTGGCACTGATGCGTGCTACGTCATGGAGCATGCATCCTTTTCGAGGCAATAGTTTAGAAACTTGGTGAATAAACACATTACTCACCTTGTTTGGCACTTCGTTTGGATAAGCGATGTGTTTTAGGGCAATGTCCTTAATGTTTCGATGGAAATAACTCGACAACAAGTTAATCTTGTCTGTTAAGGGCCCTTCTACACCGAGCACGTCAGGTTTAGAAACTAGTTTGTCGTATCGTGGCACGGAAAGAACGACATTGGACGGGCTAAAAAACTGTCTTCAAATTCCATGTTGTCATGCATTTCCATCATAACGGATATCCTTTCGACTGATCTCTGGCAACGAATACATTCTACAAGGCCCTGGAGCGGCACTCATGCGTGCTATGTCATGGAGCATGTAACCTTTTCGGGGCAATAGTTTAGAAACTTGGTGAATAAACACATTCCTCACCATGTTTGGCACAACCTTTGAATAGGCGATGCGTTTTAGGGCAATGTCCTTAAAGTTTCGATGGAAATAACCCCACAACAAGTTAATCTGGTCCGTTGAGGTCCCTTCTTGTTAACGACGGATTTTGGTAATCGACTCGGAAAGGAAAGAGGAAACCGAAGCAGAGAGGAAGGATTGAGTTGGAGTCGGACCAGGCTTCGTATCGGACCCGGTAACCGTATCGGACTGGGGAGGTGTTGCTATAAAGAGCGTATCGGGCTACGGTTGTCACCAGACCAAGCCACCTTCGACAAGCCAGTTGACGCCAGCTACAGACATCTACGGCCGTTGTACATCAAAGGATTCATCAACGGGCGGCCGATGACGAAGATGCTGGTCGATGGTGGCGCAGCAGTCAATTTAATGCCATACACAACCTTCAGGAAGCTTGGAAAAGTACCTGAGGATCTTATCAAGACAAATATGGTATTAAAGGACTTCGGTGGCAACGCATCCGAGGCGAAGGGGGTCCTGAACGTGGAACTCACCGTGGGCAGCAAAACAATTCCCACCACCTTCTTCGTCTTCGATGGAAAGGGTTCCTACAGCTTGTTGTTGGGACGAGATTGGATCCATGCTAATTGCTGTGTCCCTTCAACAATGCACCAATGCCTCATGCAATGGCAAGGGGACCAAGTCGAGATCGTGCAGGCCGATCGGTCAGTACATGTCGCCAATGCCGATCTCGCAGTTTGGGAGATGGAGGGAATCGACTGCTTGTCCGGGCGAGTCTGGGACGCCGATTTCCTCAAGGTAACCGACTGCGACATCGAGACAATTGAAGACCAAGACAAGCGGTTACTTTAGCGAAGATGCACCATCCGCCGTTGACAACATACCCCTACACAGATGACGCGGTGGATGAGTTAGACGGCAAGTTGGGACAAGGTTTTACGTCGGCCGATGAATTGGAAGAAATTGATATAGGAATAGGTGATAGGCCTAGGCCGACGTATGTAAGCGCTAATTTGCCAAAGGAATATAAGAATAATTTGATAGATCTTTTGAAAGAATTCAGAGATTGTTTTGCATGGGAATACCATGAGATGCCAGGATTAAGCCGATCGATTGTAGAACATCGGCTACCAATCAAACAAGGCTATCGGCCTTTTAAGCAAGCTCCTCGGAGGTTTAAGGCCGATATGCACGAAGCCATAAAAGCAGAGATCACAAGACTTTACGACGCCAACTTTATCAGGCCCTGCCGATACGCGGAGTGGGTCTCCAACATAGTTCCGGTATTGAAAAAGAACGGCAAGCTAAGGGTATGCATCGATTTCAGAGATCTAAATAAGGCGACGCCCAAAGACGAGTACCCTATGCCGTTGGCCGATTTGCTAGTCGACGCTGCTTCTGGGCATAAGATCATTAGTTTCATGGACGGAAACGCGGGTTACAACCAGATCTTTATGGCTAAAGAGGACATTCATAAGACAGCCTTCAGGTGCCCAGGGGCAATCGGCCTATATGAATGGGTCGTCATGACATTTGGTTTGAAGAATGCTGGAGCTACGTATCAGAGGGCTATGAATTACATTTTTCATGATCTTATTGGCTCTCTGATTGAAGTTTATATAGACGATGTCGTCGTAAAGTCAAGAGAACATGATATGCACTTGGCCGACTTACGCAAGGTACTAGAAAGGGCAAGGAAATATGGTTTGAAGTTGAACCCTAACAAATGTGCCTTTGGCGTATCGGCCGGTCAGTTTTTGGGTTTCTTGGTCCATGAAAGGGGGATTGAAATCACACAGAAGAACATCGATGCCATCAAGAAAATCAAGCCTCCAGAAAACAAGACCAAGTTACAGTCTCTGCTTGGCAAGATCAACTTCGTCCGGCGTTTTATATCAAATTTGTCGGGCCGTATAGAGCCATTCACTCCACTGTTGAAAATAAAGGACGACGAAGAGTTCATATGGGGTGACAAGCAACAGAAAGCGCTAGACGATATCAAAGAATATTTAACTTCTCCGCCGGTCTTAATTCCTCCACAAAAAGGAGTCCCATTCAAATTGTACTTGTCAGCCGATGAGAAATCCATCGGCTCAGTCTTGGTTCAAGATGTTAACGGCAAGGAAAGAGCTATTTTTTATCTCAGCAGGAGAATGTTAGACGCTGAGACAAGGTACACGCCGGTGGAGAAATTATGCCTTTGTTTATATTTTTCATGTACTAAATTGAGGCATTACCTGCTTTCCAACGAGTGCATAGTGGTGAGCAAGGCCGATGTGATGAAATACATGCTATCGGCCCCTGTGTTGAAAGGACGAGTCGGGAAGTGGATCTTTGCTTTAACAGAGTTTGATCTTCGATATGAATCGGCCAAAGCGATCAAAGGACAAGCCCTGGCCGATTTCATCGTTCAACATAGAGATGACTCAGTTGCATATGCAGACATTGTGCCGTGGACGTTATATTTCGATGGATCCGTCTGCAGACACGGTTGCGGTATCGGCCTAGTCATCATATCCCCTCGGGGGGCAAGTTTTGAGTTCGCTTTCACTATCAAGCCTTATTATACCAACAATCAAGCAGAATATGAAGCGGTGCTTAAAGGCTTGCAGTTATTACAAGAAGTCGAGGCCGATGCCGTGGAAATCATTGGTGATTCACAGCTAGTAATTAGTCAACTTTCTGGGGAGTATGAGTGCAGAGACGATATTCTCAAAGTCTACAATGAGGAGTGCAAAGAGTTATTACACGGTTTCCGGATCGTAACGATGAGGCACATACCCAGGAAGCAGAATTTCGAAGCCAATGATTTAGCTCAGGGGGCATCGGGATACAGGCCGATGGCTAAAGACGTTCCAATTCAGATTGCTCTCGTGCACGCCGATGACTGGAGGTTTGATATCATTGAGTATTTGAGAAACCTTCCCAATCGGCGTCACGCAGAATGAAATATAAAGTTTTACACTATGTCTTATTGGACGATAACCTATATTATCGGACGGTTGATGGTGTCCTACTCAAATGCCTAGGTCCTGAGGAGGCTAAGAACCGTTATGAGCGAAGTACATGAAGGGATTTGTGGCACCCATCAATCGGCCCATAAAATGAAATGGCTGATGAAGCGCGTCGGATATTTTTGGCCAACCATGCTAGAAGATTGCTTCAAGTATTATAAAGGATGTCAGGATTGTCAGAAATTTGGAGCAATTCAGAGAGCACCGGCATCGGTTATGCATCCAATCATAAAGCCGTGGCCGTTTCGATGGATGGGGAATAGATATGATCGGCCAGATTAACCCACCATCAAGTAAGGGACACAAGTATATATTAGTGGCTACAGATTACTTCACAAAGTGGGTTGAGGCCGTTCCTCTCAAGAAGGTTGATTCCAAAGACGCTATTCAGTTCGTCAAGGAGCACATCATATATCGGTTTGGGTTACCTCAGACAATAACTACAGATCAGGGATCAATCTTCGTGTCCGACGAGTTCGTCCGATTTGCTGACAGCATGGGCATCAGATTACTCAATTCTTCTCCTTACTACGCGCAGGCTAATGGGCAGGCAGAGGCTTCCTAACAAGTCTTTAATCAAATTAATCAAGAGGAAAATTGACGAACAGCCGAGACAATGGCATACAACGCTGGCCGATGCTCCTTTGGGCGTATCGGATGGCTTGCCATGGTGCAATCCAAGTGCCTCCCTATCAGCTGGTCTACGGGCATGAAGCTGTACTGCCGTGGGAAACCGCCATCGGCTCAAGAAGGATTGCTTTGCAAGACGACTTGACAGCCGATGAGTACCATAATCTTATGGTTGATGAATTGGATGATTTGGCACATGTTCGATTACGGGCCTTAGAGAAAATCAAGCGTGATAAAGATAGAGTGGCCCGTCATTATAATAAAAAGGTCGTTGCCAAATCGTTTGAGGAAGGAGACCTTGTATGGAAATTAATAATGCCGATCGGCTCCAGAGATAATAAATTCGGCAAATGGTCACCTAATTGGGAAGGCCCCTTTCGAATTCATCGATGTGTTCCTCACAATGCCTATCTGCTCAAGGGATTAGATGGCGAGATTTATGGACGAGCTCTCAATGGCAAATACTTGAAACAATATTATCCCAGTATCTGGATTGACTCATGATCGGCCCTCTAGCCGATTTATGATTACAGCCGATGTAGTCAAGCATCGTCTTTAGATGGCCGGTAAATACTATCGCCCTTAGTTCAAAATTTCAGAATATGAGCCCTCATCTTCCAAAATTTGGGGGGCATATATATATACAGGAATTTTCAAGGATTTTAGTCGATTGACTTCGGCTTTCTGGCCGATGAGATTGTTTAGGAATTTTCAAGATTTTCAGTTTGGCGATTGACTTCGGCTCTCTGGCTGATGAGATTGCTTATAATGAGATTGTTCATATTAAAGATATATGTGTCTGGAATTTTCAAAACAAATTCGGCTGCACGGCCGATAAATGGTGAGAGGATTTCAGAAGCAATAAATTAGGCTGGAATTTTCAAAACAAATTCGGCTGCATGGCCGATAAGGTGTATGGTTATACATTATAGAAATAACATATGCTACATCACCCTATGAAGTCTGCAATAGCAGCAATGGCTTTACGACGAATCTGCTCAACGTCTTCGATAGCCTGGGCATCATCGGCCATCGTCCCTGGGATTGGTTTCAGTGATTTGCTTAGGGTCGCGAGGTACTTGGCCGATGCCTTGAGCTTTGCCGTCTGATCTTCTATGACCTTGGGTGATGCAGCTATCCCGGCTTCGACTTCCTGGATTTCTTGGCGTGTAGCTGGCCAGCTTCGATTCTAGCTCTGCCTCGAGGCGACGGAGTTCTTCAAGCCTATTTTTCAGCACAATCGGCTCCACCGCTAGCTCGTCCAACCTGGTCTTATCGGCGTTCACTTGAGCTTTGCTAGCGGACAGGGCCGATTCCAGTTGTTCGCGCTCTCGTCGCTCTGCAAGTCTTTCTTTTGCTCTGAAAAGCTTGAATCGGTATTGTTCCAGGAAGATGGCCGGCGTGAGGATTTCCATCAGGTCTTCGGGCAGTTCGTCTTGGATTTCTTGTACCCTGACTCTGATGGAGGAGCAGTCTTCTACCAAACACTCCAGCGAGGCTTCTAGCCGATTCCCAATATCGGTCAGCCGGTTCTTCAGATCATCAGAGATTGGTGCCCTGGCTGTGCTGGGTAGTTCCTTGTCCTCATCATCAAGAAACTGGCCGATATCAAAGGAGAACATATCGGCTAGGTTCTGCAAATATCAACATGGGTCGAGGTTAGCCTTGTTAATCAGGAATCGGCAGAAAGGGGATCAGGGTAATCATGGTTACCTGTGTTGGAGCATTGGTGGTGCTTGCATCGGCCTCCCTTTGCTTGTGTCGACATAGTAGGCGAGGGGTTGGCCGATGTGGTGAAGGTGATGGAGCCCTAGGCTGAAAAAGCAGGAAATTGGTGAATAGGGTTATGTGATTAGAAAAATAATGCAAAAAATCAACTCTTACCGAGACAGTCGGAGAGGGTGGTGGAGAAGGAGAAGGGGTTCTCAATCGTGCCTTGGCTCGTTCGCGTCGTTGCAAAGTTGTTTTCTTGGTTCTTGGCAAAGGGGCCGATTGAGTTCTCTCCTTCTAACACAGACGACACCGCAGCCTGAAAAGGATATGAAGTTAAAGTGTGACAGTACAAGGAGATTATGTAAACACAAAGAAGGATTATATTGACCTTGCGAACTGCGTGTCTGGTCCTTCTTGGTTGCGGGGCATCATCTTGGTCATCGGCCGGTGGGATCTCCGCAGTCTTCGGCCGATGGCTCTTGGGTGGTTTCGACCGACGGGTTTTCTTCTTCGTGTGCATCGGCCGCTGCTGCATCGACTTCCTCCTCCATCACTTGTTCTTCGAGGAATTCTTCCAAGGAGGGGTCTAGCTCTTCGGCATCGGCCTGGTCATCGGTTTTGAGCCTTCTTGCTGGCTTTCTGCGATTTGCCTTTGGCCGGCGCTTTCTCTCTTGGGGTTTTCTTTAAGCATCGGACCTTGGAGAAGTGACGCCACTTTTGGGGCAGTGAGGCCGATGATGGATTCCAAGATGGTTGACCCCGATGGAGCTATGGCTTGAGCGTAGAAGATCTTCCGTCCACTGTTGCTCACAGATGGAATCGGCTCATCTGGGACTTGAGGGCTGATGCCTTGGATAAGTTCTGTCACATAGAACCTGGCCGATTGATGAAAGATGTGAGCGGCCCACTCTTGCCACCAAGTTTGGAAGTTAATGTGCACGAAGGCATTCAGATGCAGCCGATCGCAGTCACCAAGATTGGGGAGCTCGATTTCCATTGCTTTGTTCATAATCAGGGCCGATGGGACTGTGCCTCTGCTCTCTAGGAGCTTATGAAGATGCAAGCTAATGGGAAGTTGTCCGAGCCCGCATTGTCTAGCAGCTGTCATTGGGGTGTAAAACTCATAGGACAAGCTGGTGCTCCTTCCCTGAAAGACGCCTACTGGGAGCAGGCATGGAGTGAGGCCGATCATGAATAATTCCCTTGATTCCATGTCATCATTTATTAAGCTCAGTTGCAGATCATCTGGAAGCTCGAAGTCTCGGTCCGATGTATAGACAAACATATCCATCTTGGCTGATGGAGGGCCGGTGAAGAAACGGATGAACCATGTAGCCATGTCATCGGCCGATTGATCTGCGCCGGGGTAGACGGAGGCTGCTTCCCCGTAGGACATGCATCTTCTGTTCCTGGGTCTTCGTGATCGGCATATTTTGATGGGAAGCGAGAATCTGATAGAGGTGGCCGATCAACCATGGTGTTGGTGTATATGGTTAGCCAGAGTTGAATGAACCACCATGGTCCTCCATGAGCCACAGTTTGTTTTAGCATCAAGTCTTGTGTGGACAACATGGAGTAGCCGATATACAGCTCCTAGAAGGTATCGGCCCAAGGGGGATTTGTCTCTTGCTGACCAAAGCCTTGAGCCAAGTGTTGACAGTTTGTAGTGGGGCCACAGGTCGATCCGCAGAAGACAAATCTCTCCAACCACAATGTCAGGAAAGCTACTGTTCTCGCTCTGAGACCGATCCTTGTTCCATGTGTTCAGAGATATATCCGGACCAGCCTCCGATTTTCTTGGTCTTCAGTTTGTGGCTGCTGTTTACTCAGGAGGCTGAAGGGGTTGATCTCAGAGCTGATATCCTATCCTGTGAGTACCTTGATATCTATGAGGGTTGGGGTCATCGGACCTTGCTTGAACATAAAGGCGTTCAAGGTACTTGACCAGAAGTAGCTGGCAGCTGACATTAGTGGCTCATTCTTCTTGGTATCGGCCAGGGACAGAGTTATGCATTGGCCGATTCCAATCTCGTCCCAGTGGACTTGTTTGACGGCAGCAATCCTTTTGTGCCAGGTCCTGTATCCGTTTAGCTTTGATGGCCATGACCTGAAGGTGTGCTTCCACGCCGAGACAGTGGGCTTGGCTTGCCTGAAAGGGATTCTGTCTGTTTCGGCGTTGATTAGCCAGGTTGGGTCGCAGTCGCCCATGGGGCCCAGGAGGAAAGCGATGGGATTTATCGTCGGTGGGAATCAAGATTTGGTTTTTGAAGACCTAAATCGTGAGAACGACGATGAAAATATAAGGCCTGAGGGGGAGCAGAAAGTAAAACCCTAACTTGGAGAAATCGACGGGAAAGTAATAATGCAGGATTTGAAGGAGTCGACTTACCGCAGGGATCTCAGAGGCGTAGAATGGGGCGGAAGCCATTGTTGTTGAAGAAGGATCGCTGTGAAGGGGTCGATGTTGATGGAGACCCGAGGGGTCGCCGGAGTTGAAGAACACGAGGAGTTTGTTGAATCGGCGGCGAAAGGGTTCGAATCTGGATCTGTGCGGTTTTCAGGTTAGACCTAGCAAAAAGTCGATGAGTTCCCTGGAGCTAATTCCGCCACATTATATAATGAAGCGGAATTGGGGGGCATGCCGCCGACCAGCTCAGCGCAGAACAAAAAGCTGAGATGGAGAGTCTGGTCGCGCAGTTCCAGAATATGTACCTGCAAACATATTCTAGGACTCGGCAGGGCACCTTGATTCAAAAGTCCGAGGTGGTCATGCCGAGTTCTGGAGATGGAGCTGGAACGTCGGCGGCGGCGCACGATCATGCCGTCAAAACTGAAGACACTGCAGCGCCGACGTTGCAAGACCGAATCGACTCCGCAGTTCACTCTGCGCTAGTCAACCAGTCGGGGATCCTGGTGAACACGTTGACCAATACGGTCAAGTCGATCCTAGATGGTTCAATCCATCAGTACAAGCCTCAAGGCCCGATTTACCTGCCAGAAAATAAGTTCCCTGCCTATCGGACCTTGAGGAACGACCTGAGCACGGCTCAGCCGACAGCGCCGATGCCACCTCCATCGGCGCAACCAACAACAACCCTGCCTCTGGTCCTCACCAAGCAGGCGGGAGGGAGCCCTCAGCACATCACAGAGGAGCAATATGCTCAATGGACCAAGGGGAAGCAACTGGTGGTTGAGCCGATGCAGCAAGTTCCCGTCTACCAGCCATCGGCCGGACAACCGCAAGCCCCGGCGTTCAATAGTCCTCCACTTCAAGCTGCATACAACGTGCCGCAAGGCTATCAGCAGTACACCGCAGGGCAGTACGGCGCGCAGAACCTGGATCATCACTATCAACCGTACTCCCCCAGGCACTATCAAGCAGAGGGCCTCCAACAATCCTACCAGCAGGACCTCCCGCATCGGCCCGCAGGATACTGGGCTGACATGATAGCCGAAGTGATGCGAGATCAATTCGGCTTGAAGCCCAAAGAGAACTCTACAGTGTATCGGCACCCGTATCCCGAGGAATTTGACAGGGCACCATTGCCGGGCCGATACAAGATCCCGGATTTCTCCAAGGTTTCGGGACAGGACAACGTCTCGACATATGAGCATGTCAGCCGATTCTTAGCACAGTGCGGGGAGGCATCGGCTATCGAGGCGTTGAGGGTGAGGTTTTTCCCTCTGTCCTTATCAGGGTCTGCATTCACATGGTTCTCTTCCTTGCCCTGCAATTCCATCAGAGGATGGATAGATCTGGAGAAACAGTTTCATAGATACTTCTACAATGGCGTACAAGAGATGAAGCTGTCAGATCTGACTGCCATCAGGCAGCGAGTGGATGAATCGGTCCCTGAGTACATACAAAGGTTCAGAGATATACGCAACAGATGTTATAGCCTCAGTCTGACCGATTCCCAGTTGGCCGACCTGGCATTTCAGGGATTGCTAGGGCCGATACGTGAGAGGTTCTCCTCTCAGGAATTTGACAGCCTCGCTCAGCTGGCACAACGTGTATCGGCCCACGAGCAGCGATTCCAGGAGGCGAAGAAGTTCACGAAAAGGATTAACACTGTTTATTAGTACGCCTCCGACGATGAAGACGATGAAGACGCTGATGTCGACCTAGCCGAGTGGGCCCGGATGAAGAAATCAACAACTTGCCAGTGGGCCAAGAAAGGAGATAAAGAAGATAAATATGATTTCGACATCAACATGGCCGATAAGATATTTGACCTGCTGTTGCAAGAAAAGCAGATTCAAATGCCAGTAGGTCACGTATTGCCATCGGCCGAAGACATCAAGAAAAGGAGATATTGCAAGTGGCACAATTCCTATTCACACCATACAAATGAATGCAAGATCTTCCGGCAACAAATTCAATCGGCCATCGAGCAGGGCAGAATTAAAATCGATGATGCCAAGCGGCCGATGAAGATTGAAGGCCACCCGTTCCCAGTCAACATGGTGCGGGCGGATAGGGCCGATGGCGGTGGCCATCGGACTGGCAAGCGGCCTCATCAGACCTCTGAGGGTCTGATCAGAAAATATCAGCGGAGGCAGGAGGAACAAGCTCAAGACCAAGTCGATCAAGACAATTCCTACGACCCACACTGGGAGTGCGAGTTTTTTCGCTTCTGCTGGAATGAAGGGATGAGGTTGCCATCTATCCAGGAGTGCCCTGCATGCAGTGGTGTAGAAAATTCTTATCAGGGCAGCTCAAGCAGACAAACGCATCGGCCGGCCAAGCAACGGAAATCCGTGCATGAATGGCTGGGGCCGATGCACCAAGACCAACACGATGAAGATGAGGAGCAAGCCCAGAACCCCCAATGGTGCCCAAGTGATGTATTCACCAAGACACAGAAACGGCGGGTTCAGAGGCTGAGGAGGAAAGAGCAAATCCAAGAGCAACAAGCTGAAATACCCCATCGGCCAACCAAGACCAGAAAAGAGTGGAGAATAAAATCCACGGTGGCCAGGGCCGATGAGGGCACCTCCAATACAGCTCAGGGCAGCTCAGCTTCAAAAGGTAAGAAAACGGCATCGGCGCCTGTTAACATGGTGTTTATATTGCCAGCAGAATACAGTGTGCAGGCGGCCGATGAAGCGATGGCTGATGAGGAACAAAGTTCAGCCAGGCTACGATTGTCACCAGACCAAGCCACCTTCGACAAGCCAGTTGACGCCAGCTACAGACATCTACGGCCGTTGTACATCAAAGGATTCATCAACGGGCGGCCGATGACGAAGATGCTGGTTGATGGTGGCGCAGCAGTCAATTTAATGCCATACACAACCTTCAGGAAGCTTGGAAAAGTACCTGAGGATCTTATCAAGACAAATATGGTATTAAAGGACTTCGGTGGCAACGCATCCGAGGCGAAGGGAGTCCTGAACGTGGAGCTCACCGTGGGCAGCAAAACAATTCCCACCACCTTCTTCGTCTTCGATGGAAAAGGTTCCTACAGCTTGTTGTTGGGGCGAGATTGGATCCATGCTAATTGCTGTGTCCCCTCAACAATGCACCAATGCCTCATGCAATGGCAAGGGGACCAAGTCGAGATCGTGCAGGCCGATCGGTCAGTACATGTCGCCAATGCCGATCTCGCAGTTTGGGAGATGGAGGGAATCGACTGCTTGTCTGGGCGAGTCTGGGACGCCGATTTCCTCAAGGTAACCGACTGCGACATCGAGACGATTGAAGACCAAGACAAGCGGTTACTTTAGCGAAGATGCACCATCCGCCGTTGACAACAACCCCTACACAGATGACGCGGTGGATGAGTTAGACGGCAAGTTGGGACAAGGTTTTACGTCGGCCGATGAATTGGAAGAAATTGATATAGGAATAGGTGATAGGCCTAGGCCGACGTATGTAAGCGCTAATTTGCCAAAGGAATATAAGAATAATTTGATAGATCTTTTGAAAGAATTCAGAGATTGTTTTGCATGGGAATACCATGAGATGCCAGGATTAAGCCGATCGATTATGGAACATCGGCTACCAATCAAACAAGGCTATCGGCCTTTTAAGCAAGCTCCTCGGAGGTTTAAGGCCGATATGCACGAAGCCATAAAAGCAGAGATCACAAGACTTTACGACGCTAACTTTATCAGGCCCTGCCGATACACGGAGTGGGTCTCCAACATAGTTCCGGTATTGAAAAAGAACGGCAAGCTAAGGGTATGCATCGATTTCAGAGATCTAAATAAGGCGACGCCCAAAGACGAGTACCCTATGCCGTTGGCCGATTTGCTAGTCGACGCTGCTTCTGGGCATAAGATCATTAGTTTCATGGACGGCAACGCGGGCTACAACCAGATCTTTATGGCTAAAGAGGACATTCATAAGACAGCCTTCAGGTGCCCAGGGGTAATCGGCCTGTATGAATGGGTCGTCATGACATTTGGATTGAAGAATGCTGGAGCTACGTATCAGAGGGCTATGAATTATATTTTTCATGATCTTATTGGCTCTTTGATTGAAGTTTATATAGACGATGTCGTTGTAAAGTCAAGAGAACATGATATGCACTTGGCCGACTTACGCAAGGTACTAGAAAGGGCAAGGAAATATGGTTTGAAGCTGAACCCTAACAAATGTGCCTTTGGCGTATCGGCCGGTCAGTTTTTGGGTTTCTTGGTCCATGAAAGGGGGATTGAAATCACACAGAAGAACATCGATGCCATCAAGAAAATCAAGCCTCCAGAAAACAAGACCAAGTTACAGTCTCTGCTTGGCAAGATCAACTTCGTCCGGCGTTTTATATCAAATTTGTCGGGCCGGATAGAGCCATTCACTCCACTGTTGAAAATAAAGGACGACGAAGAGTTCATATGGGGTGATAAGCAACAGAAAGCGCTAGACGATATCAAAGAGTATTTAACTTCTCCGCCGGTCTTAATGCCTCCACAAAAAGGAGTTCCATTCAAGTTGTACTTGTCAGCCGATGAGAAATCCATCGGCTCAGTCTTGGTTCAAGATGTTAACGGCAAGGAAATAGCTATTTTTTATCTCAGCAGGAGAATGTTAGATGCTGAGACAAGGTACACGCCGGTGGAGAAATTATGCCTTTGTTTATATTTTTCATGTACTAAATTGAGGCATTACCTGCTTTCCAACGAGTGCATAGTGGTGAGCAAGGCCGATGTGATGAAATACATGCTATCGGCCCCTGTGTTGAAAGGACGAGTCGGGAAGTGGATCTTTGCTTTAACAGAGTTTGATCTTCGATATGAATCGGCCAAAGCGATCAAAGGACAAGTCCTGGCCGATTTCATCGTTCAACATAGAGATGACTCAGTTGCATATGCAGACATTGTGCCGTGGACGTTATATTTCGATGGATCCATCTGCAGACACGGTTGCGGTATCGGCCTAGTCATCATATCCCCTCGGGGGGCAAGTTTTGAGTTCGCTTTCACTATCAAGCCTTATTATACCAACAATCAAGCAGAATATGAAGCGGTGCTTAAAGGCTTGCAGTTATTACAAGAAGTCGAGGCCGATGCCGTGGAAATCATTGGTCATTCACAGCTAGTAATTAGTCAACTTTCTGGGGAGTATGAGTGCAGAGACGATATTCTCAAAGTCTACAATGAGGAGTGCAAAGAGTTATTACACGGTTTCCGGATCGTAACGATGAGGCACATACCCAGGAAGCAGAATTTCGAAGCCAATGATTTAGCTCAGGGGGCATCAGGATACAGGCCGATGGCTAAAGACGTTCCAATTCAGATTGCTCTCGTGCACGCCGATGACTGGAGGTTTGATATCATTGAGTATTTGAGAAACCCTTCCCAATCGGCGTCACGCAGAATGAAATATAAAGTTTTACACTATGTCTTATTGGACGATAACCTATATTATCGGACGGTTGATGGTGTCCTACTCAAATGCCTAGGTCCTGAGAAGGCTAAGACCGTTATGAGCGAAGTGCATGAAGGGATTTGTGGCACCCATCAATCGGCCCATAAAATGAAATGGCTGATGAAGCGCGTCGGATATTTTTGGCCAACTATGCTAGAAGATTGCTTCAAGTATTATAAAGGATGTCAGGATTGTCAGAAATTTGGAGCAATTCAGAGAGCACCGGCATCGGTTATGCACCCAATCATAAAGCCGTGGCCGTTTCGTGGATGGGGAATAGATATGATCGGCCAGATTAACCCACCATCAAGTAAGGGACACAAGTATATATTAGTGGCTACAGATTACTTCACAAAGTGGGTTGAGGCCGTTCCTCTCAAGAAGGTCGATTCCAAAGACGCTATTCAGTTCGTCAAGGAGCATATCATATATCGGTTTGGGTTACCTCAGACAATAACTACAGATCAGGGATCAATCTTCGTGTCTGACGAGTTCGTCCGATTTGCTGACAGCATGGGCATCAGATTGCTCAATTCTTCTCCTTACTATGCGCAGGCTAACGGGCAGGCAGAGGCTTCCAACAAGTCTTTAATCAAATTAATCAAGCGGAAAATTGACGAACAGCCGAGACAATGGCATACAACGCTGGCCGATGCTCTTTGGGCGTATCGGATGGCTTGCCATGGTGCAATCCAAGTGCCTCCCTATCAACTGGTCTATGGGCATGAAGCTGTACTGCCGTGGGAAACTGCCATCGGCTCAAGAAGGATTGCTTTGCAAGACAACTTGACAGCCGATGAGTATCATAATCTTATGGTTGATGAATTGGATGATTTGGCACATGTTCGATTACGGGCCTTAGAGAAAATCAAGCGTGATAAAGATAGAGTGGCCCGTCATTATAATAAAAAGGTCATTGCCAAATCGTTTGAGGAGGGAGACCTTGTGTGGAAATTAATAATGCCGATTGGCTCCAGAGATAATAAATTCGGCAAATGGTCGCCTAATTGGGAAGGCCCCTTTCTAATTCATCGATGTGTTCCTCATAATGCATATCTGCTCAAGGGATTAGATGGCGAGATTTATGGACGAGCTCTCAATGGCAAATACTTGAAACAATATTATCCCAATATCTGGATTGATTCATGATCGGCCCTCTAGCCGATTTATGATTACAGCCGATGTAGTCAAGCATCGTCTTTAGATGGCCGGTAAATACTATCGCCCTTAGTTCAAAATTTCAGAATATGAGCCCTCATCTTCCAAAATTTGGGGGGCATATATATATACAGGAATTTTCAAGGATTTGGCGATTGACTTCGGCTTTCTGGCCGATGAGAATTTTCAAGGATTTTTTTAGTTTGGCGATTGACTTCGGCTCTCTGGCTGATGAGATTGCTTATAATGAGATTGTTCGTATTAAAGATATATGTGTCTGGAATTTTCAAAACAAATTCGGCTGTACGGCCGATAAGATGTGAGAGGATTTCAGAAGCAATAAATTAGGCTGGAATTTTCAAAACAAATTCGGCTGCATGGCCGATAAGGTGTATGGTTATACATTATAAAAATAACATATGCTACATCACCCTATGAAGTCTGCAATAGCAGCAATGGCTTTACGACGAATCTGCTCAACGTCTTCGATAGCCTGGGCATCATCGGCCATCGTCCCTGGGATTGGTTTCAGTGATTTGCTTAGGGTCGCGAGGTACTTGGCCGATGCCTTAAGCTTTGCTGTTTGATCTTCTATGACCTTGGGTGACGCAGCTATCCCGGCTTCGACTTCCTGGATTTCTTGGCGTGTAGTGGCCAGCTTCGATTCTAGCTCTGCCTCAAGGCGACGAAGTCCTTCAAGCCTATTTTTCAGCATGATCGGCTCCACCGCTAGCTCGTCCAACCTGGTCTTATCGGCGTTCACTTGAGCTTTGCTGGCGGACAGGGCCGATTCTAGTCGTTCGCGTTGTCGTCGTTCTGCAAGCCTTTCTTTTGCTCTGAAAAGCTTGAATCGGTATTGTTCTAGGAAGATGGCCGGCGTGAGGATGTCCATCAGGTCTTCGGGCAGTTCGTCTTGGATTTCTTGTACCCTGACTCTGATGGAGGAGCAGTCTTCTACCAAACACTCCAGCGAGGCTTCTAGCCGATTCCCAATATCGGTCAGCCGGCTCTTCAGATCATCAGAGATTGGTGCCCTGGCTGTGCTGGGTAACTCCTTGTCCTCATCATCAAGAAACTGGCCGATATCAAAGGAGAACATGTCGGCTAGGTTCTGCAAATATCAACATGGGTCGAGGTTAGCCTTGTTAATCAGGAATCGACAGAAAGGGGATCAGGGTAACCGTGGGTACCTGTTTTGGAGCATTGGTGGTGCTTGCATCGGCCTCCCTTTGCTTTGCCGACACAGTAGGCGAGGGGGTTGGCCGATGTGGTGAAGGTGATAGAGCCCTAGGCTGAAAAAGCAAGAAATTGGTGAATAGGGTTATATGATTAGAAAAATAATGCAAAAAATCAACTCTTACCGAGACAGTCGGAGAGGGTGGTGGAGAAGGAGAAGGGGTTCTCAATCGTGCGTTGGCTCGTTCGCGTCGTTGCAAAGTTGTTTTCTTGGATCTTGGCAAAGGGGCCGATTGAGTTCTCTCCTTTAACACAGATGACACCGCAGCCTGAAAAGGATATGAAGTTAAAGTGTGACAGTACAAGGGGATTATGTAAACACAGAGAAGGGATTATATTGACCTTGCGAACTGCATGTCTGGTTCTTTTTGGTTGCGGGGCATCATCTTGGTCATCGGCCGGTGGGATCTCCGTAGCTTCGGCCGATGGTTCTTGGGTGGTTTCGACCGACGGGTTTTCTTCTTCGTGTGCATCGGCCGCTGCTGCATCGACTTCCTCCTCCATCACTTGTTCTTCGAGGAATTCTTCCAAGGAGGGGTCTAGCTCTTCGGCATCGGCCTGGTCATCGGTTTTAGCCTTTTTGCTGGCTTTCTGTGATTTGCCTTTGGCCGGCGCTTTTCTCTTGGGGTTTTCTTTAGGCATCGGACCTTGGAGAAGTGACGCCACTTTTGGGGCAGAGAGGCCGATGATGGATTCCAGAACGGTTGACCCCGATGGAGCTATGGCTTGAGCGAAAAAGATCTTCCGTCCACTGTTGCTCACAGATGGAATCAGCTCATCTGGGACTTGAGGGCTGATCCCTTGGATAAGTTCTGTTACATAGAACCTGGCCGATTGATGAAAGATGTGAGCGGCCCACTCTTGCCACCAAGTTTGGAAGTTAATGTGCACGAAGGCATTCAGATGCAGCCGATCGCAGTCACCAAGATTGGGGAGCTCGATTTCCATTGCTTTGTTCATGATCAGGGCCGATGGGACTGTGCCTCTGCTCTCTAGGAGCTTATGAAGATGCAAGCGAACGGGAAGTTGTCCGAGCCCGCATTGTCTAGCAGCTGTCATTGGGGTGTAAAACTCATAGGACAAGCTGGTGCTCCTTCCCTGAAAGACGCCTACTGGGAGCAGGCATGGAGTAAGGCCGATCATGAATAATTCCCTTGATTCCATG
This sequence comes from Oryza officinalis, assembly GCA_008326285.1. Lineage (NCBI taxonomy): Eukaryota > Viridiplantae > Streptophyta > Magnoliopsida > Poales > Poaceae > Oryza > Oryza officinalis. The sequence continues at coordinate 303,942 of BDMV01000002.1, forward strand.
TCATCATTTATTAAGCTCAGTTGCAGATCGTCTGGAAGCTCGAAGTCTTGGTCCGATGTATATACAAACATATCCATCTTGGCTGATGGGGGCCGGTGAATAAGCGGATGAACCATGTAGCCATGTCATCGGCCGATTGATCTGCGCCGGAGTAGACGGAGGCTGCTTCCCCATAGGACATGCATCTTCTGTTCCTGGGGTCTTCGTGATCGGCATATTTTGATGGGAAGCGAGAATCTGATAGAGGTGGCCGATCAACCATGGTGTTGGTGTATATGGTTAGCCAGAGTTGAATGAACCACCATGGTCCTCCATGAGCCACAGTTTGTTTTAGCATCAAATCTTGTGTGGAAACATGGAGTAGCCGATATACAGCTCCTAGAAGGTATCGGCCCAAGGGGATTTGTCTCTTGTCGACCAAGGCTTGAGCCAAGTGTTGACAGTTTGTAGTGGGGCCACAGGTCGATCCGCAAAAGACAAATCTCTCCAACCACAATGTCAGGAAAGCTACGTGTTCTCGCTCTAACACCGATCCCTGTTCCATGTGTTCAGAGATATATCCGGACCAGCCTCCGATTTTCTTGGTCTTCAACTTGTGGCTGCTATTTACTAGGAGGCTGAAGGGGTTGATCTCGGAGCTGATATCCAATCCTGTGAGTACCTTGATATCTATGAGGGTTGGGGTCATCGGACCTTGCTTGAACATAAAGGCGTTCAAGGTACTTGACCAGAAATAGCTGGCAGCTGACATTAGTGGCTCATTCTTCTTGGTATCGGTTAGGGACAGAGTTATGCATTGGCCGATTCCAATCTCGTCCCAGTGGACTTGTTTCACGACAGCAATCCTTTTGTGCCAGGTCCTGTATCCGTTTAGCTTTGATGGCCATGACCTGAAGGTGTGCTTCCACGCCGAGACAGTGGGCTTGGCTTGCCTGAAAGGAATTCTGTCTGTTTCGGCGTTGATTAGCCAGGTTGGGTCGCAGTCGCCCATGGGGCCCAGGAGAAAGCGATGGGATTTATCGTCGGTGGGAATCAAGATTTGGTTTTTGAAGACCTAAATCATGAGAACAACGATGAAAATATAAGGCCTGAGGGGGGCAGAAAGTAAAAACCTAACTTGGGGAAATCGGCGGAAAAGGTAATAATGCGGGCTTTGAAGGAATTGACTTACCGCAGGGATCTCGGAGGCGTAGAACGGGGCGGAGGCCATCGTTGTTGTTGGAGGGGTCGCTGTGAAGGGGGTCGATGTTGACGAGACGCCGAGGGGTCGCCGGAGTTGAAGAACACGAGGAGTTTGTTGAATCGGCGGCGAAAGGATTCGAATCTGGATCTGTGCGGTTTTTGGGTTAGACCTAGCAAAAAGTCGATGAGTTTCCTGGAGCTAATTCCGCCACATTATATAATGAAGCGGAATTGGGGGGCATGTGTTAACGACGGATTTTGGTAATCGACTCGGAAAGGAAAGAGGAAACCGAAGCAGAGAGGAAGGATTGAGTTGGAGTCGGACCAGGCTTCATGTCGGACCCGGTAACCGTATCGGACTGGGGAGGTGTTGCTATAAAGAGCGTATCGGCCGATACGGATTTGGTTTGGTCATGGGCCGATGCGGGTTGTGAGTTGGCAGTGTCAACGTGGGCTTGGTCTGGGCTCAAAGTAAGCTTCAAGGAAGTTGCCAAATAGAGATAAAGCTCGGTTTTAGGCAATTGTATCTTGTAAATTAAGTAGTGTAGATCTAATCTGTGGCTTAAGTCTGCCGCAAGGATTTGTTTGTTAGTTGTAGATAAGATCGTGTCCTACAAGGGTTCTGTTGTAACCTCGGGTATAAATATCCCGATAGTTTGTACATGTAAACGGCTCTCTCTCTGAATCAATCACACAATCGAATCAATCTACTTTCGGCGCATCGCCAACCCTCGCAAGAGGTCTTCTTCGACGAGTTCTTGCTTCCTCAGGGCAGAGGTAAGAGCTCGTCCCCGACGATCTGCATCGTCGGGGCTAACGTGTCGCTTTAGACATGTTAAGCCTCGATGATGTGATCGTCGATTATCATGTCTTGAATAGTTTTGACAGGTATCTTGATTAAGCCTTGCCAGCGGTTTACTCGCTTTAGGGTTTATTGCCGACGATGGTTTAATTCTCATGCTTGGCTAGATTATTCAATGCAGTTGTCATCCCCAAAAGCAATCGACGACTTGATTTTCTTTGCGTTAAGTCTCAATCCACACTTTGAGTTGCCATCGACCTTAGTCCTGTTTTGAGATCTAACACAAAGCCTGTTTTCGGTTGTAATTAAGGATAGTACCGGGGTTTTAGCCGGTCTTATCTAACATATGTAATTGCTTTATATTTCTTGCATATGTTTGCCACTTATATGTGCAGATCGATGAGCATAAATATGTCGATCGTGAAGTAATCTTAAGATTTCTTTATGGTTGATGTGTTTATATTGGTCGATTGGCTCGTATAAGGTTGCACTAGAGTACTAGCTGGTGTAGTTGCCTTTGTCATCCTTATCGGCCGGTATTATTAGTTGAGGTATACATATCAATGAAGGCCGATAAGATTAGATTCATGTCTTACTTATTTTCTAAGTGAGCCGATATAGCTTTGCCCTATCGGCTGGGCTATGACAATGTGTCATCGGTCTGCTGACCGATCGGCCATTGTTTTCTGACTTGGTTTACTTGTTTCTTGTTGATTGCAGATCAAATCAACCGGCACGCTCTACTTACGACTAGGCAAGCCATTTGGACCTGCACTGGAGTTAAGCAGATCTCCCAGGCCGCCGTGGTAACGCGGAACCCGTTTGGTTGCTGGACGGGTCGAAATTCTACGCCAACACTTCTACACCGAGCACGTCAAGTTTAGGAACTAATTTGTGGTAGCGTGGCAGGAAAAGAACGACATTTGACGGGGTAAAAAACTCTCTTCAAATTCCATGTTGTCCAGCATTTCCATCATAGCGGATATCCTTTCGACTGATCTCTGGCAACAGAGACATTCGACAAGTCCCTGGAGTGGCACTCATGCGTGCTACGTCATGGAGCATGTAACCTTTTCGAGGCAATAGTTTAGAAACTTGGTGAATAAACACAATCCTCACCTTGTTTGGGGCATCCTTTGGATAAGCGATGTGTTTTAGGCCAATGTCCTTAAAATTTCGATGGAATTAAGTCCACAACAAGTTAATCTGGTCTGTTGAGGGCCCTTCTACACCGAGCATGTCAGGTTTAGAAACTAGTTTGTGATAGCGTGGCAGGGAAAGAATGACATTGGACGGGCTAAAAAACTATCTTCAAATTCCATGTTGTCATGCATTTCCATCAGAACGGATATCCTTTCGACTGATCTCTGGCAACGAATACATTCTACAAGTCCCTGGAGTGGCACTCTTGCGTGCTACGTCATGGAGCATGTAACCTTTTCGGGCCAATAGTTTAGAAACTGGTGAATAAACAGATTTCTCACCATGTTTGGCACAACCTTTGAATAGGCGATGCGTTTTAAGGCAATGTCTTTAAAGTTTCGATGGAAATAACCCCACAACAAGTTAATCTGGTCCGTTGAGGTCCCTTCTACACCGAGCACGTCAAGTTTAGGAACTAATTTGTGGTAGCGTGGAAGGGAAAGAACGACATTTGACGGGCTAAAAAACTCTCTTCAAATTCCATGTTGTCAAGCATTTACATCAAAGCGGATATCCTTTCGACTGATCTCTGGCAATAGAGACATTCTACAAGGCCCTGGAGTGGCACTCATGCGTGCTACGTCATGGAACATGCAACCTTTTCGAGGCAATAGTTTAGAAACTTGGTGAAGAAACACAATCGTCTCCTTGTTTGGCGCATCCTTCGGATAAGCGATGTGTTTTTGGGCAATGTCCTTAATGTTTCGATGGAAGTAACTCCACAACAAGTTAATCTGGTCTGTTGAGGGCCCTTCTACACAGAGCACGTTAGGTTTAGGAACTAATGTGTGGAAGCGTGGCAGGGAAAGAACGAAAATGGATGGGCTAAAAAACTATCTTCAAATTCCATGTTGTCATGCATTTCCATCAGAACGGATATCCTTTCGACTGATCTCTTGCAACGAATACATTCTACAAGTCCCTGGAGTGGCACTCTTGCGTGCTACGTCATGGAGCATGTAACCTTTTCGGGCCAATAGTTTAGAAACTGGTGAATAAACAAATTCCTCACCTTGTTTGGCACAACCTTTGAATAGGCGATGCGTTTTAGGGCAATGTCCTTAAACTTTCGATGGAAATAACCCCACAACAAGTTAATCTGGTCCGTTGAGGGCCCTTCTACACCGAGCACGTCAAGTTTAAGAACTAATTTGTGGTAGCGTGGCAGGGAAAGAACGACATTGGACGGGCTAAAAAACTCTGTTCAAATTCCATGTTGTCAAGCATTTCCAACATAGCGGATATCCTTTCGACTGATCTCTGGCAACAGAGACATTCTACAAGGCCCTGGAGTGGCACTGATGCGTGCTACATCATGGAGCTTGCAACCTTTTTGAGGCAATAGTTTAGAATCTTGGTGAATAAACACATTCCTCACCATGTTTGGCACAAGCTTTGCATAAGCAATGCGTTTTAGTGCAACGTCCTTAAAGTTTCGATGGAAAAAACCCCACAACAAGTTAATCTGGTCCGTTGAGGTCCCTTCTACACCGAGCACGTCAAGTTTAGGAACTAATTTGTGGTAGCGTGGAAGGGAAAGAACGACATTTGACGGGCTAAAAAACTCTCTTCAAATTCCATGTTGTCAAGCATTTACATCAAAGCGGATATCCTTTCGACTGATCTCTGGCAATAGAGACATTCTACAAGGCCCTGGAGTGGCACTCATGCGTGCTACGTCATGGAACATGCAACCTTTTCGAGGCAATAGTTTAGAAACTTGGTGAAGAAACACAATCCTCTCCTTGTTTGGCGCATCCTTCGGATAAGCGATGTGTTTTAGGGCAATGTCCTTAAAGTTTCGATGGAAGTAACTCCACAACAAGTTAATCTGGTCTGTTGAGGGCCCTTCTACACCGAGCACGTTAGGTTTAGGAACTAATGTGTGGAAGCGTGGCAGGGAAAGAACGAAAATGGATGGGCTAAAAAACTATCTTCAAATTCCATGTTGTCATGCATTTCCATCAGAACGGATATCCTTTCGACTGATCTCTGGCAACGAATACATTCTACAAGTCCCTGGAGTGGCACTCTTGCGTGCTACGTCATGGAGCATGTAACCTTTTCGGGCCAATAGTTTAGAAACTGGTGAATAAACACATTCCTCACCATGTTTGGCACAAGCTTTGCATAAGCAATGCGTTTTAGTGCAACGTCCTTAAAGTTTCGATGGAAATAACCCCACAACAAGTTAATCTGGTCCGTTGAGGTCCCTTCTACACCGAGCACATCAAGTTTAGGAACTAATTTGTGGTAGCGTGGCAGGGAAAGAACGACATTTGATGGGCTAAAAAACTCTCTTCAAATTCCATGTTGTCAAGCATTTACATCAAAGCGGATATCCTTTCGACTGATCTCTGGCAACAGAGACATTCTACAAGGCCCTGGAGTGGCACTCATGCGTGCTACGTCATGGAACATGCAACCTTTTCGAGGCAATAGTTTAGAAACTTGGTGAAGAAGCACAATCCTCTCCTTGTTTGGCGCATCCTTTGGATAAGCGATGTGTTTTAGGGCAATGTCCTCAAAGTTTCGATGGAATTAACTCCACAACAAGTTAATCTGGTCTGTTGAGGGCCCTTCTACACTGAGCACGTTAGGTTTAGGAACTAATGTGTGGAAGCGTGGCAGGGAAAGAACGAAAATGGATGGGCTAAAAAACTCTCTTTAAATTCCATGTTGTCATGCATTTCCATCATAACGGATATCCTTTTGACTGATCTCTGGCAACGAATACATTCTGCAAGGCCCTGGAGTGGCACTCATGCATGGTACGTCATGGAGAATGTAACCTTTTCGGGGCAATAGTTTTGAAACTTGGTGAATAAACACATTCCTCAAAGATTCGATTGAAATAACCCCACAACAAGTTAATTTGGTCCGTTGAGGTCCCTTCTACACCGAGCACGTCAAGTTTAGGAACTAATTTGTGGTAGCGTGGCAGGGAAAGAACAACATTGGACGGGCTAAAAAACTCTCTTCAAATTCCATGTTGTCAAGTATTTCCATCATACCGGATATCCTTTCGACTGATCTCTAGCAACAGAGACATTCTACAAGGCCCTAGAGTGGCACTCATGCGTGCTACGTCATGGAACATGCAACCTTTTCGAGGCAATAGTTTAGAAACTTGGTGAAGAAACACAATCCTCTCCTTGTTTGGCGCATCCTTCAGATAAGCGATGTGTTTTAGGGCAATGTCCTTAAAGTTTCGATGGAAGTAACTCCACAACAAGTTAATCTGGTCTGTTGAGGGCCCTACTACACCGAGCACGTTAGGTTTAGGAACTAATGTGTGGAAGCGTGGCAGGGAAAGAACGAAAATGGATGGGCTAAAAAACTCTCTTTAAATTCCATGTTGTCATGCATTTCCATCATAACGGATATCCTTTTGACTGATCTCTGGCAACGAATACATTCTACAAGGCCCTGGAGTGGCACTCATGCATGCTACGTCATGGAGAATGTAACCTTTTCGGGGCAATAGTTTTGAAACTTGGTGAATAAACACATTCCTCAAAGTTTCGATTGAAATAACCCCACAACCAGTTAATTTGGTCCGTTGAGGTCCCTTCTACACCGAGCACGTCAAGTTTAGGAACTAATTTGTGGTAGGGTGGCAGGGAAAGAACAACATTGGACGGGCTAAAAAACTCTCTTCAAATTCCATGTTGTCAAGTATTTCCATCATAGCGGATATCCTTTCGACTGATCTCTACCAACAGAGACATTCTACAAGTCCCTGGAGTGGCACTGATGCGTGCTACGTCATGGAGCATGCAACCTTTTCGAGGCAATAGTTTAGAAAAACACATTACTCACCTTGTTTGGCACTTCGTTTGGATAAGCGATGTGTTTCAGGGCAATGTCCTTAATGTTTCGATGGAAATAACTCCACAACAAGTTAATCTGGTCTGTTAAGGGCCCTTCTACCCCGAGCACGTCAGGTTTAGAAACTAGTTTGTGGTATCGTGGCACGGAAAGAACGACATTGGACGAGCTAAAAAACTGTCTTCAAATTCCATGTTGTCATGCATTTCCATCATAACGGATATCCTTTCGACTGATCTCTGGCAACGAATACATTCTACAAGGCCCTGGAGTGGCACTCATGGGTGCTACGTCATGGAGCATGTATCCTTTTCGGGGCAATAGTTTAGAAACTTGGTGAATAAACACATTCCTCACCATGTTTGGCACAACCTTTGAATAGGCGATGCGTTTTAGGGCAATGTCCTTAAAGTTTCGATGGAAATAACCCCACAACAAGTTAATCTGGTCCGTTGAGGTCCCTTCTACACCGAGCACGTCAAGTTTAGGAACTAATTTGTGGTAGCGTGGCAGGAAAAGAACGATATTTGACGGGCTAAAAAACTCTCTTCAAATTCCATGTTGTCAAGCATTTCCATCATAGCGGATATCCTTTCGACTGATCTCTGGCAACAGAGACATTCTACAAGGCCCTGCAGTGGCACTTATGCGTGCTACGTCATGGAACATGCAACCTTTTCGAGGCAATAGTTTAGAAACCTTGTGAATAAACACAATCCTCACCTTGTTTGGCGCATCCTTTGGATAAGCGATGTGTTTTAGGGCAATGTCCTTAAAGTTTCGATGGAATTAACTCCACAATAAGTTAATCTGGTCTGTTGAGGGCCTTTCTACACCGAGCACGTCAGGTTTAGAAACTAGTTTGTGGTAGCATGGCAGGGAAAGATCGACATTGGACGGGCTAAAAAACTCTCTTCAAACTCCTTGTTGTCATGCATTTCCATCATAACGGATATACTTTCGACTGATCTCTGGCAATGGAGACATTCTAAAAGGCCTTGGAGTGGCACTCATGCGTGCTACGTCATGGAGCATGCAACCCTTTTGGGGGAAAAGTTTAGTTTCTTGGTGAATAAACACATTACTCACCTTGTTTGCCACATCCTTTAGACAAGCGATGTGCTTTAGGGCAATGTCCTTAAAGTTTTGATGGAAATAACCCCACGACAAGTTAATCTGGTCCGTTGAGGGCCCTTCTATACTGAGCACGTTAGGTTTAGGAACTAATTTGTGGAAGCGTGGCAGGGAAAGAATGACAATGGATGGGCTAAAAAACTCTCTTCAAATTCCATGTTGTCTTGCATTTCCATCATAACGGATATCCTTTCGACCGATCTCTAACAACGAATACATTCTACAAGACCCTGGAGTGGCTCTCATGCGTGCTACGTCATGGAGCATGTAACCTTTTCGGGGCAATAGTTTAGAAACTTGATGAATAAACAAATTCCTCACCTTGTTTGGCACAACCTATGAATAGGCGATGCGTTTTAGGGCAATGTCCTTAAACTTTCGATGGAAATAACCCCACAACAAGTTAATCTGGTCCGTTGAGGGCCCTTCTACACTGAGCACGACAAGTTTAGGAACTAATTTGTGGTAGCGTGGCAGGGAAAGAACGACATTGGACGGGCTAAAAAACTCTCTTCAAATTCCATGTTGTCAAACATTTCCATCATAGCGGATATCCTTTCGACTGATCTCTGGCAACAGAGACATTCTACAAGGCCATGGAGTGGCACTCATGCGTGCTACGTCATGGAGCATGCAACCTTTTCGAGGCAATAGTTTAGAAACTTGGTGAATAAACACATTCCTCACCATGTTTGGCACAAGCTTTGCATAAGCGATGCGTTTTAGTGCTACGTCCTTAAAGTTTCGATGGAAAAAACACCACAACAAGTTAATCTGGTCCGTGGAGGGCCATTCTGCACTGGGCACGTTAGGTTTAGGAACTAATTTATGGAAGCGTGGCAGGGAAAGAACGACAATGGATGGGCTAAAAAACTCTGTTCAAATTATATGTTGTCTTGCATTTCCATCATAACGGATATCCTTTCGAATGATCTCTGGCAACGAATACATTCTACAAGGCCCTGGAGTGGCACTCATGTGTGCTACGCCATGGAGCATGTAACCTTTTCGGGGCAATAGTTTAGAAACTTGGTGAATAAACACATTCCTCACCTTGTTTGGCACAACCTTTGAATAGGCGATGCGTTTTAGGGCAATGTCCTTAAAGTTTCGACGGAAATAACCCCACAACAAGTTAATCTGGTCTGTTGAGGCCCCTTCCACACCGAGCACATCAAGTTTCGGAACTAAGTTGTGATAGCTTGGCAGGGAAAGAACGACATTGGACGGACTAAAAAACTCTCTTCAAATTCCACGTTGTCAAGAATTTCCATCATAGCGGATATCCTTTCGACTGATCTCTGGCGACAGAGACATTCTACAAGGCCCTGCAGTGGCACTCATGCGTGCTATGTCATGGAGCATGCAACCCTTTCGAGGCAATAGTTTAGAAACTTGGTGAATAAACACATTCCTCACCTTGTTTGCCTCATCCTTTGGATAAGCGATGTGTTTTAGGGCAATGTCCTTAATGTTTCGATGGAATTAACTCCACAACAATTTAATCTGGTCTATTGAGGGCCCTTCTACACAGAGCACGTCAGGTTTAGAAACTAGTTGGTGGTAGCGTGGCAGGGAAAGAATGACATTGGACGGGATAAAAAACTCTATTCAAATTCCATGTTGCCAATCATTTCCATCATAGCGGAAATCTTTTTGACTGATCTCTGGCAACAGAGACATTCTACAAGGCCCTGGAGTGGCACTCATGCGTGCTACATCATGGAGCATGCAACTTTTTCGAGGCAATAGTTTAGAAACTTGGTGAATAAACACATTCCTCACCTTGTTTTGCACATCCTTTGGATAAGCGATGTGTTTTAGGGCAATGTCCTTAAATTTTCGATGGAATTAACTCCACGACAAGTTAATCTGGTCTGTTGAGGGCCCTTCTACACTGAGCACGTCAGGTTTAGAAACTAGTTTGTGATAGCGTGGCAGGAAAAGAACGACATTGGACGGGCTAAAAAACTCTCTTCAAACTTCTTGTTGTCATGTATTTCCATCATAACGGATATACTTTCGACTGATCTCTGGCAATGGAGACATTGTAAAATGCCTTGGATGGCACTCATGCGTGCTACGTCTTGGAGCATGCAACCTTTTCGGGGGAAAAGTTTAGTTACTTGGTGAATAAACACATTACTCACCTTGTTTGGCACATCCTTTGGATAAGCGATGTGTTTTAGGGCAATGTCCTTAAAGATTCGATGAAAACAACCCCACCACAAGTTAATCTAGGCCGTTGAGGGCCCTTCTACACTGAGCACGTTAGGTTTAGGAACTAATTTGTGGAAGCGTGGCAAGGAAAGAACGACAATGGAGGGGCAAAAAAACTCTCTGCAAATTCCATGTTGTCATGTATTTCCATCATAACGGATATCCTTTCGACTGATCTCTGGCAACGAATACATTCTACAAGGCCCTGGAGTGGCACTCATGCGTGCTACGTCATGGAGCATGTAACCTTTTCGGGGCAATTGTTTAGAAACTTGGTGAATAAATACATTCCTCACATTGTTTGGCACAACCTTTGAATAGGCGTTGCGTTTTAGGGCAATGTCCTTAAAGTTTCGATGGAAATAACCCCACAACTAGTTAATCTGGTCTGTTGAGGGCCCTTCTACACTGAGCACGTCATGTTTAGGAACTAATTTGTGGTAGCGTGGCAGGGAAAGAACGACATTGGACGGGCTAAAAAACTCTCTTCAAATTCCATCTTGTCAAGCATTTCCATCATAGCGGATATCCTTTCGACTGATCTCTGGCGACAGAGACATTCTACAAGTCCCTGGAGTGGCACTCATGCGTGCTACGTCATGGAGCATGTAACCTTTTCGAGGCAATAGTTTAGAAACTTGGTGAATAAACACAATCCTCACCTTGTTTGGTGCATCCTTTGGATAAGCGATGTGTTTTAGGGCAATGTCCTTAAAGTTTCGATGGAATTAAGTCCACAACAAGTTAATCTGGTCTGTTGAGGGCCCTTCTACACCGAGCATGTCAGGTTTAGAAACTAGTTTGTGGTAGCGTGGCAGGGAAAGAATGACATTGGACGGGCTAAAAAACTATCTTCAAATTCCATGTTGTCATGCATTTCCATCAGAACGGATATCCTTACGACTGATCTCTGGCAACGAATACATTCTACAAGGCCCTGGAGTGGCACTCATGCGTGCTACGTCATGGAGCATGTAACCTTTTCGGGGCAATTGTTTAGAAACTTGGTGAATAAACAAATACCTCACCTTGTTTGGCACAACCTTTGAATAGGCGATGCGTTTTAGGGCAATGTCCTTAAAGTTTCGATGGAAATAACCCCACAACAAGTTAATTTGGTCTGTTGAGGGCCCTTCTACACTGAGCACGTCAAGTTTAGGAACTAATTTGTGGTAGCGTGGCAGGGAAAGAACGACATTGGACGGGCTAAAAAACTCTCTTCAAATTCCATCTTGTCAAGCATTTCCATCATAGCGGATATGCTTTCGACTGATCTCTGGCGACAGAGACATTCTACAAGGCCCTGGAGTGGCACTCATGCGTGCTACGTCATGGAGCATGTAACCTTTTCGAGGCAATAGTTTAGAAACTTGGTGAATAAACACAATCCTCACCTTGTTTGGTGCATCCTTTGGATAAGCGATGTGTTTTAGGGCAATGTCCTTAAAGTTTCGATGGAATTAAGTCCACAACAAGTTAATCTGGTCTGTTGAGGGCCCTTCTACACCGAGCATGTCAGGTTTAGAAACTAGTTTGTGGTAGCGTGGCAGGGAAAGAATGACATTGGACGGGCTAAAAAACTATCTTCAAATTCCATGTTGTCATGCATTTCCATCAGAACGGATATCCTTACGACTGATCTCTGGCAACGAATACATTCTACAAGGCCCTGGAGTGGCACTCATGCGTGCTACGTCATGGAGCATGTAACCTTTTCGGGGCAATTGTTTAGAAACTTGGTGAATAAACAAATTCCTCACCTTGTTTGGCACAACCTTTGAATAGGCGATGCGTTTTAGGGCAATGTCCTTAAAGTTTCGATGGAAATAACCCCACAACAAGTTAATCTGGTCTGTTGAGGGCCCTTCTACACTGAGCACGTCAAGTTTAGGAACTAATTTGTGGTAGCGTGGCAGGGAAAGAACGACATTGGACGGGCTAAAAAACTCTCTTCAAATTCCATCTTGTCAAGCATTTCCATCATAGCGGATATGCTTTCGACTGATCTCTGGCGACAGAGACATTCTACAAGGCCCTGGAGTGGCACTCATGCGTGCTACATGATGGAGCATGTAACCTTTTCGGGGCAATTGTTTAGAAACTTGGTGAATAAACAAATACCTCACCTTGTTTGGCACAACCTTTGAATAGGCGTTGCGTTTTAGGGCAATGTCCTTAAAGTTTCGATGGAAATAACCCCACAACAAGTTAATCTGGTCCGTTGAGGGCCATTCTACACCGAGCACGTTAGGTTTGGAACTAATTTGTGGAAGCGTGGCAGGGAAAGAACGACAATGGATGGGCTAAAAAACTCTCTGCAAATTCCATGTTGTCATGCATTTCCATCATAACGGATATCCTTTCAACTGATCTCCGGCAATGAATACATTCTACAAGGCCCTGGAGTGGCACTCATGCGTGCTACATCATGGAGCATGTAACCTTTTCGGGGCAATAGTTTAGAAACTTGGTGAATAAATACATTCCTCACATTGTTTGGCACAACCTTTGAATAGGCGTTGCGTTTTAGGGCAATGTCCTTAAAGTTTCATTGGAAATAACCCCACAGCAAGTTAATCTGGTCCGTTGAGGTCCCTTCTACAACGAGCACGTCAACTTTAGGAACTAATTTGTGGTAGCATGGCAAGGAAAGAACGACAATGGACGGGCTAAAAAACTCTCTTCAAATTCCATGTTGTCAAGCATTTCCATCATAGCGGATATCCTTTCGACTGATCTCTGGCAACAGAGACATTCTACAAGGCCCTGGAGTGGCACTCAAGCATGCTACGTCATGCAGCATGCAACCTTTTCGAGGCAATAGTTTAGAAACTTGGTGAATAAACACATTACTCACCTTGTTTGGCACAACCTTTGGATGAGCGATGCGTTTTAGGGCAATGTCCTTAAAGTTTCGATGGAAATAACCCCACAACAAGTTAATCTGGTCCATTGAGGGCCATCCTACACCGAGCACGTTAAGTTTGGAACTAATTTGTGGAAGCTTGTCAGGGAAAGAACGACAATGGATGGGCTAAAAAACTCTCTTCAAATTCCATGTTGTCAGGCATTTCCATCATAACGGATATCCTTTCGACTGATCTCTGGCAACGAATACATTCTACAAGTCCCTGGAGTGGCACTCATGCGTGCTACGTCATGGAGCATGTAACCTTTTCGGGGCAATAGTTTAGAAACTTGGTGAATAAACAAATTCCTCACCTTGTTTGGCACAACCTTTGAATAGGCGATGCGTTTTAGGGCAATGTCCTTAAAGTTTCGATGGAAATAACCCCACAACAAGTTAATCTGGTCTGTTGAGGGCCCTTCTACACTGAGCACGTCAAGTTTAGGAACTAATTTGTGGTAGCGTGGCAGGGAAAGAACGACATTGGATGGGCTAAAAAACTCTCTTCAAATTCCATCTTGTCAAGCATTTCCATCATAGCGGATATCCTTTCGACTGATCTCTGGCGACAGAGACATTCTACAAGGCCCTGGAGTGGCACTCATGCGTGCTACATGATGGAGCATGCAACCTTTTCGAGGTAAAAGTTTTGAAACTTGGTGAATAAACACATTCCTTACCTTGTTTGGCACATCTTTTGGATAAGCGATGTGTTTTAGGGCAATGTCCTTAAAGTTTCGATGGAATTAACTCCACGACAAGTTAATCTGGTCTGTTGAGGGCCCTTCTACACCGAGTACGTCAGGTTTAGAAACTAGTTTGTGGTAGCGTGGCAAGGAAAGAACGACAATGGATGGGCTAAAAAACTCTTTTCAAATTCCATGTTGTCATGCATTTCCATCATAACGGATATCCTTTCGACTGATCTCTGGCAACGAATACATTCTACAAGGCCCTGGAGTGGCACTCATGCGTGCTACGTCTTGGAGCATGTAACCTTTTCGGGCAATAGTTTAGAAACTTGGTGAATAAACAAATTCCTCACCTTGTTTGGCACAACCTTTGAATAGGCGATGCGTTTTAGGGCAATGTCCTTAAAGTTTCGATGGAAATAACCCCACAACAAGTTAATCTGGTCTGTTGAGGGCCCTTCTACACTGAGCACGTCAAGTTTAGGAACTAATTGGTGGTAGCGTGGCAGGGAAAGAACGTCATTGGACGGGCTAAAAAACTCTCTTGAAATTCCATCTTGTCAAGCATTTCCATCATAGCGGATATGCTTTCGACTGATCTCTGGCAACGAATACATTCTACATGGCCCTAGAGTGGCACTCATGCGTGCTACGTCATGGAGCATGTAACCTTTTCGGGCAATAGTTTAGAAACTTGGTGAATAAACAAATTCCTCACCTTGTTTGGCACAACCTTTGAATAGGCGATGCGTTTTAGGGTAATATCCTTAAAGTTTCGAAGGAAATAACCCCACAACAAGTTACACATCTCAGGAGACTTGACAAAATTCGCTAAAGCTCTACGACATCCCAAATGCTCAAAACTCATACCGGTGTAGAACTAGATCCTAGGAAAAGCTCTAGTTCCACACTTTCATCTAAGCGATGAAAATCAGAATAATAAGGAGTAAACACAAATAACTTTACTCTACACTTATATTTAAATAGATAGGCCGAACGGCCAGGTAATTACTGATCCGCGGAAGCTTGGCTACCCAAAACCACAAGCAGCCGACAAGGAAGAAATCCCTTTTGGATCCGGTCCTAGAAGAAGCAACGATTTCCCGTATCACTCAGAAGACTAAGCACACAACCTGCAAAATGGATATTCCAGTATAACAAGAGTCAGTACATTAAACTAGTTAATGTACCGGCAAGCTCAGGACAATCCTAACATACTACATGCAAGGCATATAATCAAAGAAAGGCTATATATGTAACTCATTTCAGCGTAAAGCAAGTTTTGGTTCACAATTCTTTTCAAAAGAGTTGATGATTCAATTAACCAAAATATTAACATAAATAGTTCAAAACGTTTAATATATCAACATCAAAAACGTACTCTTGTTACCCATACCGGCAACAAGTCATCATCTCATCGTAATAAAACACTTGACTGCCCACCCGGCATCAAGTCACACATTCATCAACATAACACAATCATCATAACTCAACCCAAGATACCATTCCAAATCCATAGTTCATAAAACATCATTTGAAAACATAAAACAAAATCAAAGTCTATACTCATGACACTTCACCAAGTCGCTCATGACCATGAGCACAACTAATCGACTAGTTTTAGAGAACTCTGCAGAGTTTGTACAGCTTTACCCACATGATATGAACACTCTAGTTTGTTCCATGTTTGCAAAGCACTACCACATTCTTCATGTTGAATGTGGTCTAGAGGTCATAACGTAGCCTTTACATTACTTAACGTCTAACCTTGCATCAGCGATGGCAAGTGTGAATCCATCCTAGGCATGAACCAGAACCGTTAGGTGGCGGGCCCACGCCTTAACCTAATGCCGTGGCAGCGAACACATCCGTTCCCCCACGAGGCACTATACCATTGAATTGGACAGACTTAGACGCCTAAACTACCCCCTTAATCAGCGGGGTAAATAGGTAGTTCATATGAATCATCGCTCAGACTAATTCATTCTACTTCGGCCTACCAATATGCAAGGTTAGACTTTAAGCAACTTAATTAGCTAAGGCTACCCCATAATAGCACATGTGGATGTACGATATACTCAAGTTGGTGACACGAAGTTCAGTCCTTATTTAACCCAGGCGAACACTCCCCCTATCGGTGTACAACTACCACCATATGCACACCACTTGTCGCCCAAGTCTAAAATCATTTTACTCACACTTTTAGTTCGCAAATACTTAACATTTACATTTTAAATCCAGCATAAATCAAGTATTCAAAATCCCATTCAAAGATCCATAGGGGTGAGTATTTTGCTTAAATCTAAGCATGGCTAAGCAAATGACATTTATAAAAGTATATATACCCTCCTTTGAGCATTTATAAAGTACTCAAATCTATCCTATGGTTACAAATGAGAGGATAACAACATATCAAGGTAGATTATGCAGCAATAAGGTCATAACTACCATTTATTAAGTTTTCAAATATCGTTTTTAATCAAATACATATGCAGTTTTGCAAACAACACTTTTCATCTCCCAAATCATGGGTTTCAATGTGATCAAAGAAAAGGGGAGGAATGAACTTGCCTTGATCTGGAACAAAGTGAATATCACCTAAGTCACACTTTCACCGTTGATGCGAATTATCTATACAAATGACACGATATGCATATAAATACCAAATCATGCGAAAGATACAAAATGCTCTAAAATGCATGATTGGTGCACAGTGGTTAGGTCCTGACCTAAGATGGATTTAGGTGAAAGAATTCCTAATTTATCCCTTTTCATTCATGAGTTATGAATTCCCTAAGTCTGTATTGATATATGGAATTATATACTAATGTATAGTTGTAAATCATTTTTAATATATGATTTTGATCAAATTGACCTTACTGGAATGAAGAGGATTGTTTTCTAAGATTAATACAATTGGTTTCATAATTTTTAAAGCTAGTATGAATTTCCTATGAATTTTGGAAATTAACTTGCATTTTGTGGTGGTCATTTTACAATATAAATTATTAGCACTGTTCCTGTTACAGAAAGTCTGAATTATTATATTTTTAAATTAAATTTCATACTTTGGTGACTCTACAGAAATTTGGTTCACTCCATTTGGAGTAAGGATGAATTTTCTACAAATTCTACAAGCTCTATGTTAGCTATTTCTTATTTGTAATTTTAGAAATATATCTCATACTGTGAGTATAGGATTTTATCCTACAATATTAAAGTTCACAATTTTATAAA
Organism: Oryza officinalis; assembly: GCA_008326285.1. NCBI lineage: Eukaryota > Viridiplantae > Streptophyta > Magnoliopsida > Poales > Poaceae > Oryza > Oryza officinalis. The sequence goes on from BDMV01000002.1 coordinate 321,151, forward strand.
CCTACTGGATTTGGTTTCACCTCAAAATGAGCTATATTTGATTTTATATGAATTTCACAAGTTCTGATTAATTTTTCTATTGAAAAGATATTGATCTAACCTTTTTCTATTATAATTTCAAAACATAATCCATTGGGTCCACATGTCAGTCTCTGTCAATATGCAGAAAAGTCCCTAGGGTTCCCAGGTATCAACCCGAGCTCCAAAAGCACGTGCTAAAGCACATACCATTAAGAGTCCCTGGGTTTTCCCCTATTTATAATTAAGTCCTGGTCCCATATGTCACACTAAGGATTTTTACAGATTAAACCTTGCAACCTTTAAACTATTGCTAAGCCGGATCCTTAGCGCCTAATTACGTGGGGTCCATTCATCAGCGGCTCATCAGCTCGAGGGAGCAGGGCAGCGGCTCAGCGCCAAGAGGCTGGGCAGCAGTGCCACGGCGAGCTTCTCGCCGGCGGCTTGGGCGAATGGCGGCCGATCTTGGCGGGCCACCAAAAGAGAAAACGAAGAGGGCATCAAGGCGAAGCAATCGGTGGTCGTCTCAGTAGCTGTAGTGACCGGAATCGATGGCGACGACGGCGCAGGCGGCGAAGGCTCTCGGGTTGCAGGTGTATATCGAGCTACGGCTCAAACCCGTGTGAGTGGATGCATGCATGAGCATCTATATAGCTCCAGGAGACTCACCGAAGCGTTGCAGATGGTCGGCAATGCTCGAAAGACGTCGGCGATAGAGAAGATGGCTCGGCGGCAGCAGTGGCCAGCAGCTTCATGGCAACAACCCGTTCTGGTCGATGATCTGCTAGGAAAAGAAGAAGGATAGCTCAAGGATCACCTGAGGATGCTCCATGAGCGAGGAATTGCTCTGGTGCTCACCGGAGAATGGGTATTCGGCGATGGAGTCCGGCGGCCGGAGTTTGGGAAGAAACGGCCGATCTCCAAGTTCACGGCATCCTAGTTCGATTCCTTCGGTCGGCTGGCTCTTGGGATCGAGACGAAGACGGTGGCGCGGCGGCTTAGCTTGGCTCGGTCGGGGATGACCGAGCGGCGATGATGTCCGAATGGCGGCACTCTGGAGCTCCTAGGATCACGGCGGCGTTCTGGCGTGATAGCTGCAATACACGAGATGAGGTCAGAGGGGATTGAACCGGCATCGAAGTGGGACTTCAAAGCTCCAGCAGGGAAGGGATGATCGTGGCGCAGAGGCGGTGGCGACGGTCGTCGTCTCCACGGCCGGCGGTAGAGAAAAGGCAACAGAGATGGCTGAGGGCTTCCTCCCTCGGTTGGATCGGCTATGGGACGGAGAGAAGGGTTATGCGATGCGGCAAGTAGGTAGTAGAGATGGAGCTCAGCGATGACACGTCGTGGCCACGCGTCGAACACCCGGCGGCGTCGGTCTCCCGTTCTCTCTTTCTGGTGGATGGCTTGAGCGGTGGCCGTTTTGCACCGAGGTGGATCTAGCCTGAGTGACTGTTGAGTGGGCCCAGGGCCGATGCAAACAAAGGCAGAGTGAGAGATATGGGTAGGTTTCTAGGTAGATATACTTTTAGGCTAGTTATAGGGTTTCTTCCAATTATTTTTCTTTCTCTCATCTTTATAATTCCATAACTTAAATTTTGTGCATGATAAATTATTGTGTATTTTACTGGAGGTAGATAAAAATATCTAAATTCCATTTTCTTTGGTTTCACTCAAAAATAATCTATATTTTAATCTCAGTGAAAAAGATAAATTTAGTTCAGCTGAAAATGATTTGAATTTTTAGAAGGTCAAAACCTATGAAATAAAATCTGGAAAATTATATTAATTCATGATAAATAGGTTAGTATTTGAATAAATTATATCCCCTATATATTTTTATGTGATAAAATACACATTTGAGAAGTATGTCGATTTGGCCGATTAGGGTTTAGGGGTAATTCGTAGTTTGACTGGTTTGACCTAATTATTTAAGGTAACAAGTGTGCTTATTAAATTATGCAAAACTTCCAGTGAGATATATATATTGAATAGTATCTACCTGAATTTTCTCATATTTTTATATTGCACCAATTATTTTTAAATATTCATTGAGTGCATCTACCTTAAAGTATTCTTATTTTAAATACATATTAAAATAGTTGTAAAATTATATTTTGATTTGTATGTAACCAGGGATGATGGGGTAAGGCTTTACTTTCATTTCACCATGTTCAAACTCACAAGTTCTCTAGGTATTAGTGTATATATATTTGAGTTGAACTTAAGTACCAAGGCGGTGGTGATTAGTATAATGTCCTTATTATTTATATAAATATAAATTAACAAGGATTCATACTTGTGTTCCTAAAAATGTTTTACATAACAAATTAATTTGAGAAGGAGAAAATTTTAGATCATTTGCAACTCAATACATAACCACTAGCTGGTTTTAACCTTACCTAGGTTATAAATTCGAAAAATTTTGGTCATCAACTCAAAAATATATTTTATTTATTTAACTGAGGTCAAAATTCTAAATTCGAATTTTTGGTATGTTACAACTTTCGACTGATCTCTGGCAATGGAGACATTCTAGAAGGCCTTGCAGTGACACTCATGGGTGCTACGTCTTGGAGCATGCAACCTTTTTGGGGGAAAAGTTTAGTTACTTGGTGAATAAACACATTACTCACCTTGTTTGACACATCCTTTGGATAAGCGATGCATTTTACGGCAATGTCCTTAACTTTTCGATGGAAATAACCCCACAACAAGTTAATCTGGTCCGTTGAGGGCCCTTCTACACCGAGCACGTCAGGTTTAGAAACTAGTTTGTGGTTGCGTGGAACGGAAAGAACGACATTGGACGGGCTAAAAAACTGTCTTCAAATTCCTTGTTGTCATGCATTTCCATCATAACGGAAATACTTTTGACTGATCTCTGGTAATGGAGACATTCTAAAAGGCCTTGGAGTGGCACTCATGCGTGCTACGTCTTGGAGCATGCAACCTTTTTGAGGGAAAAGTTTAGTTACTTGGTGAGTGAACACATTACTCACCTTGTTTGGCACATCCTTTGGATAAGCAATGCGTTTTAGGGCAATGCCCTTAAAGTTTCGATGGAAATAACCCCACAACAAGTTAATCTGGTCCGTTGAGGGCCCTTCTATACCGAGCACGTTAGGTTTAGGAACTAATTTGTGGAAGCGTGGTAGGGAAAGAACGACAATGGATGGGCTAAAAAGCTCTCTTCAAACTCCTTGTTGTCATGCATTTCCATCATAACGGATATACTTTCGATTGATCTCTGGCATTGGAGACATTCTAAATGGCCTTGGAGCGGCACTCATGCGTGCTACGTCTTGGAGCATGCAAACTTTTTGGGGGAAAAGCTTAGTTACTTGGTGAATAAACATAGTACTCACCTTGTTTGGTAGATCCTTTGGATAAGCGATGCGTTTTAGGACAATGTCCTTAACGTTTCGATGGAAATAACCCCACAACAAGTTAATCTGGTCCGTTGAGGGCCCTTCTACACCGAGCACGTTAGGTTAATGAACTAATTTGTGGAAGCGTGGCAAGGAAAGAACGTCAATGGATGGGCTAAAAAACTCTCTTCAAATTCCATGTTGTCAAGCATTTCCATCATAACGGATATCCTTTCGACTGATCTCTGGCAACGAATTCATTCCACATGGCCCTGGAGTGGCACTCATGCATGCTACGTCATGGAGCATGTAACCTTTTCGGGGCAATAGTTTAGAAACTTGGTGAATAAACACATTCCTCACCTTGTTTGGCACATCCCTTGGATAAGCGATGTGTTTTAGGGCAATGTCCTTAAAGTTTCGATGGAAATAACTCCACAACAAGTTAATCTGGTCTGTTGATGGCCCTTCTACACCAAGCACGTCAGGTTTAGAAACTAGTTTGTGGTAGCGTGGCACGGAAAGAACGACATTGGACGGGCTAAAAAACTCTCTTCAAATTCCTTGTTGTCATGCATTTCCATCATAACGGATATACTTTCGACTGATCTCTGGCAATGGAGACATTCTAAAAGGCCTTGGAGTGCCACTCATGCATGCTACGTCTTGGAGCATGCAACCTTTTTGAGGGAAAAGTTTAGTTACTTGGTGAATAAACACATTACTCACCTTGTTTGGCGCATCCTTTGGATAAGCGATGCGTTTTAGGGCAATGTCCTTAAAGTTTCAATGGATATAACACCACAAGAAGTTAATCTGGTCCGTTGAGGGCCCTTCTACACCGAGCACGTTAGGTTTAGGAACTAATTTGTGGAAGCGTGGCAGGGAAAGAACGACAATGGATGGGCTAAAAAAGTCTCTTCAAATTCCATGTTGTCATGCATTTCCATCATAACGGATATCCTTTCGACTGATCTCTGGCAACGAATACATTCTACAAGGCCCTGGAGTGGCACTCAGGCGTGCTACGTCATGGAGCATGTAACCTTTTCGGGGCAATAGTTTAGAAACTTGGTGAATAAACACATACCTCACCTTGTTTGGCACAACCTTTAAATAGGCGATGCGTTTTAGGGCAATGTCCTTAAAGTTTCGATGGAAATAACCCCACAACAAGTTAATCTGGTCCGTTGAGGTCCCTTCTACATCGAGCACGTCAAGTTTAAGAACTAATTTGTGGTAGCGTGGCAGGGAAAGAACGACATTGGACGGGCTAAAAAACTCTCTTCAAATTCCATGTTGTCAAGCATTTCCATCATAGCGGATATCCTTTCGACTGATCTCTGGCAACAGATATATTCTACAAGGCCCTGGAGTGGCACTCATGCGTGCCACGTCCTGGAGCATGCAACCTTTTCGAGGCAATAGTTTAGAAACTTGGTGAATAAACACATTCCTCACCTTGTTTGGCGCATCTTTTGGATAAGCGATGTGTTTTAGGGCAATGTCCTTAAAGTTTCGATGGAATAACTCCACAACAAGTTAATCTGATCTGCTGAGGGCCCTTCTACACCGAGCGCGTCAGGTTCAGAAACTAGTTTGTGGTAGCCTGGCACGGAAAGAACGACATTGGATGGGCTAAAAAACTGTCTTCAAATTCCTTGTTGTCATGCATTTCCATCATAACGGATATACTTTCGACTGAACTCTGGCAATGGAGACATTCTAAAAGGCCTTGGAGTGGCACTCATGCGTGCTACGTCTTGGAGCATGCAACCTTTTTGGGGGAAAAGTTTAGTTACTTGGTGAATAAACACATTACTCACCTTGTTTGGCACATCCTTTGTATAAGCGATGCGTTTCAGGGCCATGTCCTTAACTTTTCGATGGAAATAACCCCACAACAAGTTAATCTGGTCTGTTGAGGTCCCTTCTACATCGAGCATGTCAAGTTTAGGAACTAATTTGTGGTAGCGTGGCAGGGAAAGAACGTCAATGCGTCGGCTAAAAAACTATCTTCAAATACCATGTTGTCAAGCATTTCCATCAAAACGGATATCCTTTCGACTAATCTCTGGCAACGAATACATTCTGCAATGCCCAGCAGTGGCACTCATGCGTGCTATGTCATGGAGCATGTAGCCTTTTCAGGGCAATAGTTTAGAAACTTGGTGAATAACCACATTCCTCAGCTTGTTTGGCACATCCTTTGGATAAGGGATGTATTTTAGGGCAATGTCCTTAAAGTTTCGATGGAAATAACTCCATGACAAGTTAAATTGGTTTGTTGAGGGCCCTTCTACACCAAGCACGTCAGGTTTAGAAACTAGTTTGTGGTAGCGTGGCAGGAAAAGAACGACATTGGACGGTCTAAAAAGCTCTCTTCAAATTCCTTGTTGTAATGCATTTCCATCATAACAGATATACTTTCGACTGAACTCTGGCAATGGAGACATTCTAAAAGGCCTTGGAGTGGCACTCATGCGTGCTACGTCTTGGAGCATGCAACCTTTTTGGGGGAAAAGTTTAGTTACTTGGTGAATAAACACATTACTCACCTTGTTTGGCACATCCTTTGTATAAGCGATGCGTTTTAGGGCAATGTCCTTAACTTTTCGATGGAAATAACCCCACAACAAGTTAATCTGGTCCGTTGAGGGCCCTTCTACACCGAGCACATTAGGTTAATGAACTAATTTGTGGAAGCGTGGCAGGGAAAGAACGTCAATGCATCGGCTAAAAAACTCTCTTCAAATTCCATGTTGTCAATCATTTCCATCATAACGGATATCCTTTCGACTAATCTCTGGCAACGAATACATTCTACAATGCCCAGCAGTGGCACTCATGCGTGCTACGTCATGGAGCATGTAACCTTTTCAGGGCAATAGTTTAGAAACTTGGTGAATAAACACATTCCTCATCTTGTTTGGCACATCCTTTGGATAAGCGATGTATTTTAGGGCAATGTCCTTAAAGTTTCGATGGAAATAACTCCACGACAAGTTAATCTGGTTTGTTGAGGGCCCTTCTACACCAAGCACGTCAGGTTTAGAAACTAGTTTGTGGTAGCGTGGCAGGGAAAGAACGACATTGGACGGTCTAAAAAACTCTCTTCAAATTCCTTGTTGTAATGCATTTCCATCATAACAGTTATACTTTCGACTGAACTCTGGCAATGGAGACATTCTAAAAGGCCTTGGAATGGCACTCATGCGTGCTACGTCTTGGAGCATGCAACCTTTTTGGGGGAAAAGTTTAGTTACTTGGTGAATAAACACATTACTCACCTTGTTTGGCACATCCTTTGTATAAGCGATGCGTTTTAGGCAATGTCCTTAACTTTTCGATGGAAATAACCCCACAACAAGTTAATCTGGTCCGTTGAGGGCCCTTCTACACCGAGCACATTAGGTTAATGAACTAATTTGTGGAAGCGTGGCAGGGAAAGAACGTCAATGCATCGGCTAAAAAAATCTCTTCAAATTCCATGTTGTCAAGCATTTCCATCATAACGGATAACCTTTGGACTAATCTCTGGCAACGAATACATTCTACAATGCCCAGCAGTGGCACTCATGCGTGCTACGTCATGGAGCATGTAACCTTTTCAGAGCAATAGTTTAGAAACTTGGTGAATAAACACATTCCTCATCTTGTTTGGCACATCCTTTGGATAAGCGATGTATTTTAGGGCAATGTCCTTAAAGTTTCGATGGAAATAACTCCACGACGAGTTAATCTGGTTTGTTGAGGGCCCTTCTACGCCAAGCACGTCAGGTTTAGAAACTAGTTTGTGGTACCGTGGCACGGAAAGAACGACATTGGACGGGCTAAAAAACTCTCTTCAAATTCCTTGTTGTCATGCATTTCCATCATAACAGATATACTTTCGACTGATCTCTGGCAATGGAGACAATCTAAAAGGCCTTGGAGTGTCACTCATGCGTGCTACGTCTTGGAGCATGCATCCTTTTTGAGGGAAAAGTTTAGTTACTTGGTGAGTGAACACATTACTCACCTTGTTTGGCACATCCTTTGGATAAGCGATGCGTTTTAGGGCAGTGCCCTTAAAGTTTCGATGGAAATAACCCCACAACAAGTTAATCTGGTCCGTTGAGGGCCCTTCTATACCGAGCACGTTATGTTTCGGAACTAATTTGTGAAAGCGTGGCAGGGAAAAAAAGACAATGGATGGCCTAAAAAACTATCTTCAAACTTCTTGTTGTCATGCATTTCCATCATAACGGATATACTTTTGACTGATCTCTGGCATTGGAGACATTCTAAATGGCCTTGGAGCGGCACTCATGCGTGCTACGTCTTGGAGCATGCAACCTTTTTGGGGGAAAAGCTTAGTTACTTGGTGAATAAACATATTACTCACCTTGTTTGGCACATCCTTTGGATAAGCGATGCGTTTTAGGGCAATGTCCTTAACATTTCGATGGAAATAACCCCACAACAAGTTAATCTGGTCCGTTGAGGGCCCTTCTACACCGAGCACGTTAGGTTAATGAACTAATTTGTAGAAGCGTGGCAGGGAAAGAACGTCAATGGATGGGCTAAAAAACTCTCTTCAAATTCCATGTTGTCAAGCATTTCCATCATAACGGATATTCTTTCGACTGATCTCTGGCAACGAATTCATTCCACAAGGCCCTGGAGTGGCACTCATGCGTGGTACATCATGGAGCATGTAACGTTTTCGGGGCAATAGTTTAGAAACTTGGTGAATAAACACATTCCTCACCTTGTTTGGCACATCCCTTGGATAAGCGATGTGTTTTAGGGCAATGTCCTTAAAGTTTCGATGGAAATAACTCCACAACAAGTTAATCTGGTCTGTTGAGGGCCCTTCTACACCGAGCACGTCAGGTTCAGAAACTAGTTTGTGGTAGCGTGGCACGGAAAGAACGACATTGGACGAGCTAAAAAACTCTCTTCAAATTCCTTGTTGTCATGCATTTCCATCAAAACGGATATACTTTCGACTGATCTCTGGCAATGGAGACATTCTAAAAGGCCTTGGAGTGCCACTCATGCAAGCTACGTCTTGGAGCATGCAACCTTTTTGGGGGAAAAGTTTAGTTACTTGGTTAATAAACACATTACTCACCTTGTTTGGCACATCCTTTGGATAAGCGATGCGTTTTAGGGCAATGTACTTAAAGTTTCGATGGATATAACACCACAACAAGTTAATCTGGTCCGTTGAGGGCCCTTCTACACCGAGCACGTTAGGTTTAGGAACTAAATTGTGGAAGCGTGGCAAGGAAAGAACGACAATGGATAGGCTGAAAAACTCTCTTCAAATTCCATGTTGTCATGCATTTCCATCATAACGGATATCCTTTCGACTGATCTCTGGCAACGAATTCATTCCACAAGGCCCTGGAGTGGCACTCATGCGTGCCACGTCATGGAGCATGTACCCTTTTCGGGGCAATAGTTTAGAAACTTGGTGAATAAACACATTCCTCACCATGTTTGGCACATCGCTTGGATAAGCGATCTGTTTTAGGGCAATGTCCTTAAAGTTTCGATGGAAATAATTTCACAACAAGTTAATCTGGTCTGTTGATGGCCCTTCTACACCAAGCACGTCAGGTTTAGAAACTAGTTGGTGGTAGCGTGGCACGGAAAGAACGACATTGGACGGGCTAAAAAATTCTCTTCAAATTCGTTGTTGTCATGCATTTCCATCATAACGGATATACTTTTGACTGATCTCTGGCAATGGAGACATTCTAAAAGGGCTTGGAGTGCCACTCATGCGTGCTACGTCTTGGAGCATGCAACCTTTTTGAGGGAAAAGTTTAGTTACTTGGTGAATAAACACATTACTCACCTTTTTTGGCACATCCTTTCGATAAGCGATGCGTTTTAGGGCAATGTCCTTAAAGTTTCGATGGATATTACACCACAACAAGTTAATCTGGTCCGTTGAGGGCCCTTCTACACCGAGCACATTAGGATAATGAACTAATTTGTGGAAGCGTGGCAGGGAAAGAACGACAATGGATGGGCTAAAAAACTCTCTTCACATTCCATGTTGTCATGCATTTCCATCATAACGGATATCCTTTCGACTGATCTCTGGCAACGAATACATTCTACAAGACCCTGGAGTGGCACTCAGGCGTGGTACGTCATGGAGCATGTAACCTTTTCGGGGCAATAGTTTAGAAACTTGGTGAATAAAGACATACCTCACCTTGTTTGGCACAACCTTTAAATAGGCGATGCGTTTTAGGGCAATGTCCTTAAAGTTTCGATGCAAATAACACCACAACAAGTTAATCTGGTCCGTTGAGGTCCCTTCTACATCGAGCACGTCAAGTTTAGGAACTAATTTGTGGTAGCGTGGCAGGGAAAGAACGACATTGGATGGGCTAAAAAACTCTGTTCAAATTCCATGTTGTCTAGCAATTCCATCATAGCGGATATCCTTTCGACTGATATCTGGCAACAGAGATATTCTACAAGGCCCTAGAGTGGCACTCATGCGTGCTGCGTCCTGGAGCATGCAATCTTTTCGAGGCAATAGTTTAGAAACTTGGTGAATAAACACATTCCTCACCTTGTTTGGCGCATCTTTTGGATAAGCGATGTGTTTTAGGGCAATGTCCTTAAAGTTTCGATGGAAATAACTCCACAACAAGTTAATTTGGTCTGCTGAGGGCCCTTCTACACCGAGCACATCAGCTTTAGAAACTAGTTTGTGGTAGCCTGGCACGGAAAGAACGACATTGGACGGGCTAAAAAACTGTCTTCAAATTCCTTGTTGTCATGCATTTCCATCATAACGGATATACTTTCGACTGATCTCTGGCAATGGAGACATTCTAAAAGGCCTTGGAGTGGCACTCATGCATGCTACGTCTTGGAGCATGCAACCTTTTTGGGGGAAAAGTTTAGTTACTTGGTGAATAAACACATTACTCACCTTGTTTGGCACATCCTTTGTATAAGCGATGTGTTTTAGGGCAATGTCCTTAACTTTTCGTTGGAAATAACCCCACAACAAGTTAATCTGGTCCGTTGAGGGCCCTCCTACACCGAGCACGTTAGGTTAATGAACTAATTTGTGGAAGCGTGGCAGGGAAAAAACGTCAATGCATCGGCTAAAAAACTCTCTTCAAATTCCATGTTGTCAAGCATTTCCTTCAAAACGGATATCCTTTCCACTAATCTCTGGCAACGAATACATTTTGCAATGCCCAGCAGGGGCACTCATGCGTGCTATGTCATGGAGCATGTAACCTTTTCAGGGCAATAGTTTAGAAACTTAATGAATAAACACATTCCTCAGCTTGTTTGGCACATCCTTTGGATAAGCGATGTATTTTAGGGCAATGTCCTTAAAGTTTCGATGGAAATAACTCCACAACAAGTTAATCTGATCTACTGAGGGCCCTTCTACACCGAGCACGTCAGGTTCAGAAACTAGTTTGTGGTAGCCTGGCACGGAAAGAACGACATTGGACGGGCTAAAAAACTGTCTTCAAATTCCTTGTTGTCATGCATTTCCATCATAACGGATATACTTTCGACTGAACTCTGGCAATGGAGACATTCTAAAAGGCCTTGGAGTGGCACTCATGCGTGCTACGTCTTGGAGCATGCAACCTTTTTGGGGGAAAAGTTTAGTTACTTGGTGAATAAACACATTACTCACCTTGTTTGGCACATCCTTTGTATAAGCGATGCGTTTTAGGGCAATGTCCTTAACTTTTCGATGGAAATAACCCCACAACAAGTTAATCTGGTCCGTTGAGGGCCCTTCTACACCAAGCACATTAGGATAATGAACTAATTTGTGGAAGCGTGGCAGGGAAAGAACGTCAATGCATCGGCTCAAAAACTCTCTTCAAATTCCATGTTGTCAAGCATTTCCATCATAACGGATATCCTTTCCACTAATCTCTGGCAACGAATACATTCTACAATGCCCAGCAGTGGCACTCATGCGTGCTATGTCTTGGAGCATGTAACCTTTTCAGGGCAATAGTTTAGAAACTTGGTGAATAAACACATTCCTCATCTTGTTTTGCACATCCTTTGGATAAGCGATGTATTTTAGGGCAACGTCCTTGAAGTTTCGATGGAAATAACTCCACGACAAGTTAATCTGGTTTGTTGAGGACCCTTCCACACCAAGCACGTCAGGTTTAGAAACTAGTTTGTGGTACCGTGGCACGGAAAGAACGACATTGGACGGGCTAAAACACTCTCTTCAAATTCCTTGTTGTCATGCATTTCCATCATAACAGATATACTTTCGACTGATCTCTGGCAATGGAGACAATCTAAAAGGCCTTGGAGTGGCACTCATGCGTGCTACGTCTTGGAGCATGCAACTTTTTTGAGGGAAAAGTTTAGTTACTTGGTGAGTGAACACATTACTCACCTTGTTTGGCACATCCTTTGGATAAGTGATGTGTTTTAGGGCAGTGCCCTTAAAGTTTCGATGGAAATAACCCCACAACAAGTTAATCTGGTCCGTTGAGGGCCCTTCTATACCGAGCACGTTAGGTTTAGGAACTAATTTGTGAAAGCGTGGCAGGGAAAAAAAGACAATGGATGGCCTAAAAAACTATCTTCAAACTCCTTGTTGTCATGCATTTCCATCATAACGGATATACTTTCGACTGATCTCTGGCATTGGAGACATTCTAAATGGCCTTGGAGTGGCACTCATGCGTGCTACGTCTTGGAGCGTGCAACCTTTTTGCGTGAAAAGTTTAGTTACTTGGTGAATAAACACATTACTCACCTTGTTTGGCACATCCTTTGGATAAGCGATGCGTTTTAGGGCAATGTCCTTAAAGTTTCGATGGATATAACACCACAACAAGTTATTCTGGTCCGTTGAGGGCCCTTCTATACCGAGCACGTTAGGTTTAGGAACTAAATTGTGGAAGCGTGGCAAGGAAAGAACGACAATGGATGGGCTAAAAAACTCTCTTCAAATTCCATGTTGTCATGCATTTCCATCATAACGGATATCCTTTCGACTGATCTCTGGCAACGAATTCATTCCACAAGGCCCTGGAGTGGCACTCATGCGTGCTACGTCATGGAGCATGTAACCTTTTCGGGGCAATAGTTTAGAAACTTGGTGAATAAACACATTCCTCACCTTGTTTGGCACAACCTTTAAATAGGCGATGCGTTTTAGGGCAATGTCCTTAAAGTTTCGATGGAAATAACCCCACAACAAGTTAATCTGGTCCGTTGAGGTCTCTTCTACACTGAGCACGTCTTGTTTAGAAACTAATTTGTGGTAGCGTGGCAGGGAAAGAACGACATTGGACGGGCTAAAAAACTCTCTTCAAACTCCTTGTTGTCATGCATTTCCACCATAACGGATATCCTTTCGACTGATCTCTGGCAACGAATAGATTCTACAAGGCCCTGGACTGGCACTCATGCGTGCTACGTCATGGAGAATGTAACCTTTTCGGGGCAATAGTTCAGAAACTTGGTGAATAAGCACATTCCTCACCTTGTTTGGCACAACCTTTGAATAGGCGATGCGTTTTAGGGCAATGTCCTCAAAGTTTCGATGGAAATAACCCCACAACAAGTTAATCTGGTCCATTCAGGGCCTTGCTACACCGAGCACGTCAAGTTTAGGAACTAATTTGTGCTACCGTAGCTGGGAAGGAACGACAGTGGATGGGCTAAAAAACTCTCTTCATATGCTATGTTGTCATGCATTTCCATCATAACGGATATCCTTTCGACTACCTCTGGCAACGAATACAATTTACTAGGCCCTGGACTGGCACTCATGTGTGCTACGTCATGGAGAATGTAACCTTTTCGGGGCAATAGTTTAGAAACTTGGTGAATAAACACATTCCTCACCTTGTTTGGCACAACCTTTGAATAGGCGATGCGTTTTAGGGCAATGTCCTCAAAGTTTCGATGGAAATAACCCCACGACAAGTTAATCTGGTCTGTTGAGGGCCCTTCTACACCGAGCACGTCACGTTTAGGAATTAATTTGTGGTAGCGTGGCAGGGAAAGAACGACATTGGACGGGCTAAAAAACTCTCTTCAAATTCAATGTTGCATTGCATTTCCATCATAACGGATATACTTTTGACTGATCTCTGGCATTGAAGACATTCTAAAAGGCCTTGGAGTGGCACTCATGCGTGCTACGTCTTGGAGCATGCAACCTTTTCGGGGGAAATGTTTTGTTACTTGGTGAATAAACACATTACTCACCTTGTTTGGCTTATCCTTTGGATAAGAGATGTGTTTTAGGGTAATGTCCTTAAAGTTTCGCTGCAAATAACTGCACAACAAGTTAATCTGGTCTATTGAGGGCCCTTCTACACCGAGCATGTCACGTTTAGCAACTAGTTTGTGGTAGCGTGGCTGGGAAAGAACGACATTGGACGGGCTAAAGAACTCTCTTCAAATTCCTTGTTGTCATGCACTTCCATCATAACGGATATACTTTCGACTGATCTCTGGCAATGGAGACATTATAAAAGGCCCTGGAGTGGCACTCATGCGTGCTACGTCTTGCAGCATGCAACCTTTTTGGGTGAAATGTTTAGTTACTGGGTGAATAAACACATTACTCACCTTCTTTGGCACATCCTTTGGATAAGCGATGCGTTTTAGGGCAATGTCCTTAAAGTTTCGATGGAAATAACCCCACAACAAGTTAATCTGGTCCGTTGAGGGCCCTTCTACACCGTGCATGTCAAGTTTTGGAACTAATTTGTGGTAGCGTGGCAGGGAAAGAACGACATTGGACGGGCTAAAAAACTCTCTTCAAATGCCATGTTGTCATGCATTTCCATCATAACGGACATCCTTTCGACTGATCTCTGGCAACGAATACATTCTACAAGGCCCTGGACTGGCACTCATGCGTGCTACGTCATGGAGAATGTAACCTTTTCGGGGCAATAGTTTAGAAACTTGGTGAATAAACACATTCCTCACCTTGTTTGGCACAACCTTTGAATAGGCGATGCATTTTAGGGCAATGTCCTCAAAGTTACGATGGAAATAACCCCGCAACAAGTTAATCTGGTCTGTTGAGAGCCCTTCTACACCGAGCACGTCAAGTTTACGAACTAATTTGTGGTACCGTAGCTGGTAAAGAACGACAGTGGATGGGCTAAGAAACTCTCTTCAAATGCCAAGTTGTCATGCATTTCCATCATAACGGATATCCTTTCGACTGATCTCTGGCAACGAATACATTCTACAAGGCTCTGGACTGGCACTCATGCGTGCTACGTCATGGAGAATGTAACCATTTCGGGGCAATAGTTTAGAAACTTGCTGAATAAACACATTCCTTACCTTGTTTGGCACAACATTTGAATAGGCGAAGCGTTTTAGGGCAATGTCCTCAAAGTTTCGATAGAAATAACCCCACAACAAGTTAATCTGGTCCGTTGAGGGCCCTTCTACACCGAGCACGTCACGTTTAGGAACTAATTTGTGGTAGCGTGGCAAGGAAAGAACGACATTGGACGGGCTAAAAAACTCTCTTCAAATTCAATGTTGCATTGCATTTCCATCATAACGGATATACTTTCGACTGATCTCTGGCAATGGAGACATTATAAAAGGCCCTGGAGTGGCACTCATGCGTGCTACGTCTTGGAGCATGCAACCTTTTTGGGTGAAATGTTTAGTTACTGGGTGAATAAACACATTACTCACCTTGTTTGGCACATCCTTTGGATAAGCGATGCGTTTTAGGGCAATGTTCTTAAAGTTTCGATCGAAAAAACCTCACAACAAGTTAATCTGGTCCATTGAGGGCCCTTCTACACCGAGCACGTCAAGTTTAGGAACTAATTTGTGGTAGCGTGGCAGGGAAAGAACGACAGTGGATGGGCTAAAAAACTCTCTTCAACTGCCATGTTGTCATGCATTTCCATCATAACGGATATCCTTTCGACTGATCTCTGGCATCGGAGACATTCTAAAAGGCCATGGAGCGACACTCATGCGTGCTACATCTTGGAGCATGCAACCTTTTTCGGTGAAAAGTTTAGTTACTTGGTGAATAAACACATTACTCACCTTGTTTGGCACATCCTTTTATAAGCGATGTGTTTTAGGGCAATGTCCTTAAAGTTTCGATGGAAATAACTCCACAACAAGTTAATCTGGTCTGTTGAGGGCCCTTCTACACAGTACACGTCAAATTTAGGAACTAATTTGTGGTAGCGTGGCAGGGAAAGAACGACATTTGACGGGCTTAAAAACTCTCTTCAAATTCCTTGTTGTCATGCATTTCCACCATAACGGATATACTTTCGACTGATCTCTGGCATTGGACACATTCTAAAAGGCCTTGGAGTGGCACTCATGCGTGCTACGTCTTGGAGCATGCAACCTTTTTGGGTGAAAAGTTTAGTAACTTGGTGAATAAACACATTACCCACCTTGTTTGGCACATCCTTTGGATAAGCGATCCGTTTTAGGGCAATGTCCTTAAAGTTTCGATGGAAATAACATCACAACAAGTTAATCTGGTCCGTTGAGGGCCCTTCTACACCGAGCATGTCAAGTTTAGGAACTGATTTGTGGTAGCGTGGCAGGGAAAGAACGACATTGGACGGGCTAAAAAACTCTCTTCAAACTCCTTGTTGTCAAGCATTTCCATCATAACGGATATACTTTCGACTGATCTCTGGCATCGGAGACATTCTAAAAGGCCTTGGAGTGGCACTCATGCGTGCTAC
>BDMV01000002.1:337376-360048 GCA_008326285.1 Oryza officinalis
GTTTTAGGGCAATGTCCTTAAAGTTTCGATGAAAATAACTCCACAACAAGTTAATCTGGTCTGTTGAGGGCCCTTCTACACCGAGCACGTCAGGTTTAGAAACTAGTTTGTGGTAGCATGGCAGGGAAAGAACGGCATTGGACGGGCTAAAAAACTCTCTTCAAACTCCTTGTTGTCATGCATTTCAATCATAACAGATATACTTCCGACTGATCTCTGGCATCAGAGACATTCTAAAAGGCCTTGGAGTGGCACTCATGCGTGCTACGTCATGGAGCATGCAACCTTTTTGCGTGAAAAGTTTAGTTACTTGGTGAACAAACACGTTACTCACCTTGTTTGGCACTTCCTTTGGATAAGCGATGCGTTTTAGGGCAATGTCCTTAAAGTTTCGTTGGAAATAACCCCACAACAAGTTAATCTGGTTCGTTGAGGGCCCTTCTACACCGAGCATGTCAAGTTTAGGAACTGATTTGTGGTAGCGTGGCAGGGAAAGAACGACATTGGACGGGCTAAAAAACTCTCTTCAAACTCCTTGTTGTCAAGCATTTCCATCATAACGGATATACTTTCGACTGATCTCTGGCATCGGAGACATTCTAAAAGGCCTTGGAGTGGCACTCATGCGTGCTTCATCTGGGAGCATGCAACCTTTTTGGGGGAAAAGTTTAGTTACTTGGTGAATAAACAGATTATTCACCTTTTTGGCACATCCTTTGGATAAGCGATGTGTTTTAGGGCAATGCCCTTAAAGTTTTGATGGAAATAACTCCACAACAAGTTAATCTGGTCTGTTGAGGGCCCTTCTACACCGAGCACGTCAGGTTTAGAAACTAGTTGGTGGTAGCGTGGCAGGGAAAGAACGACATTGGCGGGCTAAAAAACTCTCTTCAAAATCCTTGTTGTCATGCATTTCCATCATAATGGATATACTTTCGACTGATCTCTGGCAATGGAGACATTCTAAAAGGCCTTGGAGTGGCACTCATGCGTGCTATGTCTTGGAGCATGCAACCTTTTTGGGGGAAAAGGTTAGTCACATGGTGAATAAACACATTACTCACCTTGTTTGGCACATCCTTTGGATAAGCTATGTGTTTTAGGGCAATGTCCTTAAAGTTTCGATGAAAATAACTCCACAACAAGTTAATCTGGTCTGTTAAGGGCCCTTCTACACCGAGCACGTCAGGTTTAGAAACTAGTTTGTGGAAGCGTGGCAAGGAAAGAACGACATTGGACGGGCTAAAAAACCCTCTTCAAATTCCTTGTTGTCATGCATTTCCATCATAACGGATATACTTTCGACTGATCTCTGCCATCGGAGACATTCTAAAAGGCCTTGGAGTGGCACTCATGTGTGCTACGTCTTGGAGCATGCAACCTTTTCGGGTGAAAAGTTTAGTTACTTGGTGAATAAACACATTACCCACCTTGTTTTGCACATCCTTTGGATAAGCGATGCATTTTAGGGCAATGTCCTTAAAGTTTCGATGGAAATAACATCACAACAAGTTAATCTGGTCCGTTGAGGGCCCTTCTACACCGAGCATGTCAAGTTTGTGAACTAATTTGCGGTAGCGTGGCAGGGAAAGAACGATATTGGACGGGCTAAAAAACTCTCTTCAAATTCCTTGTTGTCATGCATTTCCATCATAACGGATATACTTTCGACTGATCTCTGGCAATGGAGACATTCTAAAAGGCCTTGGAGTGGCACTCATGCATGCTACGTCTTGCAGCATGCAACCTTTTTGGGTGAAAAGCTTAGTTACTTGGTGAATAAACACATTACCCACGTTGTTTGGCACATCCTTTGGATAAGCGATGCGTTTTAGGGCAATGTCCTTAAAGTTTCGATGGAAATAACATCACAACAAGTTAATCTGGTTCGTTGAGGGCCCTTCTACACCGAGCATGTCAAGTTTAGGAACTAATTTGTGGTAGCGTGGTAGGGAAAGAACGACATTGGACGGGCTAAAAAACTCTCTTCAAACTCCTTGTTGTCCTGCATTTCCATCATATCGGATAAACTTTCGACTGATCTCTGGCATCGGAGACATTCTAAAAGGCCTTGGAGTGGCACTCATGCGTGCTACCTCTTGGAGCATGCAACCTTTCTGCATGAAAAGTTTAGTTACTTGGTGAATAAACACATTACTCACCTTGTTTGGCACATCCTTTGGATAAGCGATGCGTTTTAGGGCAATGTCCTTAAAGTTTCGTTGGAAATAACCCCACAACAAGTTAATCTGGTCCGTTGAGGGCCCTTCTACACCGTGCACGTCAGGTTTAGAAACTAGTTTGTGGTAGCGTGGCAGGGAAAGAACGACATTGGACGGGCTAAAAAACTCTCTTCAAACTCCTTGTTATCATGCATTTCCATCATAACGGATATACTTTCGACTGATCTCTGGCATCGGAGACATTCTAAAAGGCCTTGGAGTGGCACTCATGCGTGCTACGTCTTGCAGCATGCAACCTTTTTGGGTGAAAAGTTTAGTTACTTGATGAATAAACACATTACCCACGTTGTTTGGCACATCCTTTGGATAAGCGATGCGTTTTAGGGCAATGTCCTTAAAGTTTCGATGAAAATAACTCCACAACAAGTTAATCTGGTCTGTTGAGGGCCCTTCTACACCGAGCACGTCAGGTTTAGAAACTAGTTTGTGGTAGCATGGCAGGGAAAGAACGGCATTGGACGGGCTAAAAAACTCTCTTCAAACTCCTTGTTGTCATGCATTTCAATCATAACAGATATACTTTCGACTGATCTCTGGCATCAGAGACATTCTAAAAGGCCTTGGAGTGGCACTCATGCGTGCTACGTCTTGGAGTATGCAACCTTTTTGCGTGAAAAGTTTAGTTACTTGGTGAATAAACACGTTACTCACCTTGTTTGGCACTTCCTTTGGATAAGCGATGCGTTTTAGGGCAATGTCCTTAAAGTTTCATTGGAAATAACCCCACAACAAGTTAATCTGGTCCGTTGAGGGCCCTTCTACACCGTGCACGTCAAGTATAGGAACTAATTTGTGGTAGCGTGGCAGGGAAAGAACGACATTGGACGGGCTAAAAAACTCACTTCATACTCCTTGTTGTCATGCATTTCCATCATAACGGATATACTTTCGACTGATCACTGGCATCGGAGACATTCTAAAAGGCCTTGGAGTGGCACTCATGCGTGCTACATCTTGGAGCATGCAACCTTTTTGCGTGAAAAGTTTAGTTACTTGGTGAATAAACACATTACCCACCTTGTTTGACACATCCTTTGGATAAGCGATGCGTTTTAGGGCAATGTCCTTAAAGTTTCGGTGGGAATAACCTCACAACAAGTTAATCTGGTCCGTTGAGGGCCCTTCCACACGGAGCATGTCAAGTTTAGGAACTAATTTGTGGTAGCGTGGGAGGGAAAGAACGACATTGGACGGGCTAAAAAACTCTCTTCAAACTCCTTGTTGTCCTGCATTTCCATCATATCGGATAAACTTTCGACTGATCTCTGGCATCGGAGACATTCTAAAAGGCCTTGGAGTGGCACTCATGCGTGCTACCTCTTGGAGCATGCAACCTTTCTGCATGAAAAGTTTAGTTACTTGGTGAATAAACACATTACTCACCTTGTTTGGCACATCCTTTGGATAAGCGATGCGTTTTAGGGCTATGTCCTTAAAGTTTCGTTGGAAATAACCCCACAACAAGTTAATCTGGTCCGTTGAGGGCCCTTCTACACCGTGCACGTCAGGTTTAGAAACTAGTTTGTGGTAGCGTGGCAGGGAAAGAACGACATTGGACGGGCTAAAAAACTCTCTTCAAAGTCCTTGTTGTCATGCATTTCCATCATAACGGATATACTTTCGACTGATCTCTGGCATCGGAGACATTCTAAAAGGCCTTGGAGTGGCACTCATGCGTGCTACGTCTTGGAGCATGCAACCTTTTTGGGGGAAAAGTTTAGTTACTTGGTGAATAAACACATTACTCACCTTGTTTGGCACATCCTTTGGATAAGCTATGTGTTTTAGGGCAATGTCCTTAAAGTTTCGATGGAAATAACCTCACAACAAGTTAATCTGGCCCGTTGAGGGCCCTTCTACACCGAGCATGTCAAGTTTAGGAACTAATTTGTGGTAGCGTGGCAGGGAAAGAACGACATTGGACGGGCTAAAAAACTCTCTTCAAACTCCTTGTTGTCATGCATTTCCATCATAACGGATATACTTTCGACTGATCTCTGGCATCGGAGACATTCTAAAAGGCCTTGGAGTGGCACTCATGCTTGCTACGTCTTGGAGCATGCAACCTTTTTGCGTGAAAAGTTTAGTTACTTGGTGAATAAACACATTACCCACCTTGTTTGGCACATCCTTTGGATAAGCGATGCGTTTTAGGGCAATGTCCTTAAAGTTTCGATGGAAATAACCTCACAACAAGTTAATCTGGCCTGTTGAGGGCCCTTCTACACCGAGCATGTCAAGTTTAGGAACTAATTTGTGGTAGCGTGGCAGGGAAAGTACGACATTGGATGGGCTAAAAAACTCTCTTCAAACTCCTTGTTGTCATGCATTTCCATCATAACGGATAAACTTTCGACTGATCTCTAGCATCGGAGACATTCTAAAAGGCCTTGGAGTGGCACTCATGCGTGCTACGTCTTGGAACATGCAACCTTTTTGCGTGAAAAGTTTAGTTACTTGGTGAATAAACACATTACT
Source organism: Oryza officinalis (assembly GCA_008326285.1). Classification (NCBI taxonomy): domain Eukaryota; kingdom Viridiplantae; phylum Streptophyta; class Magnoliopsida; order Poales; family Poaceae; genus Oryza; species Oryza officinalis. Next base: position 342,098 of record BDMV01000002.1, read on the forward strand.
CACCTTGTTTGGCACATCCTTTGGATAAGCGATGCGTTTTAGGGCAATGTCCTTAATGTTTCGTTGGAAATAACTCCACAACAAGTTAATCTGGTCCGTTGAGGGCCCTTCTACACCGTGCACGTCAAGTTTAGGAACTAATTTGTGGTAGTGTGGCAGGGAAAGAACGACATTGGACGGGCTAAAAAACTCTCTTCAAACTCCTTGTTGTCATGCATTTCCATCATAACGGATATACTTTCGACTGATCTCTGGCATCGAAGACATTCTAAAAGGCCTTGGAGTGGCACTCATATGTGCTACATCTGGGAGCATGCAACCTTTTTGGGGGAAAAGTTTAGTTACTTGGTGAATAAACAGATTATTCACCTTGTTTGGCACATCCTTTCGATAAGCGATGTGTTTTAGGGCAATATACTTAAAGTTTTGATGGAAATAACTCCACAACAAGTTAATCTGGTCTGTTGAGGGCCCTTTTGCACCGAGCACGTCAGGTTTAGAAACTAGTTTGTGGTAGCATGGCAGGGAAAGAACGACATTGGACGGGCTAAAAGACTTTCTTCAAATTCCTTGTTGTCATGCATTTCCATCATAACGGATATACTTTCGACTGATCTCTGGCAATGGAGACATTCTAAAAGGCCTTGGAGTGGCACTCATGCGTGCTACGTCTTGGAGCATGCAACATTTTTGGGTGAAAAGTTTAGTTACCTGGTGAATAAACACATTACTCACCTTGTTTGACACATCCTTTGGATAATCGATGCGTTTTAGGGCAATGTCCTTAAAGTTTCGTTGGAAATAAGCCCACAACATGTTAATCTGGTCCGTTGAGGGCCCTTCTACACCGTGCACGTCAAGTTTAGGAACTACTTTGTGGTAGCGTGGCAGGGAAAGAACGACATTGGACAGGCTAAAAAACTCTCTTCAAACTCCTTCTTGTCATGCATTTCCATCATAATGGATATACTTTCGACTGATATCTGGCATTGGAGACATTCTAAAAGGTCTTGGAGTGGCACTCATGCGTGCTACATCTGCGAGCATGCAACCTTTTTGGGGGAAAAGTTTAGTTAGTTGGTGAATAAACAGATTATTCACCTTGTTTGGCACATCCTTTGGATAAGCGATGTGTTTTAGGGCAATGTCTTTAAAGTTTTGATGGAAATAACTCCATAACAACTTAATCTGGTCTGTTGAGGGCCCTTCTACACCGAGCACATTAGGTTTAGTAACTAGTTTGTGGTAGCGTCGCAGGGAAAGAACGACATTGGACGGGCTAAAAAACTCTCTTCAAATTCCTGTTGTCATGCATTTCCATCATAACGGATATACTTTCGACTGATCTCTGGCAATGCAGACATTCTAAAAGGCCTTGGAGTGGCACTCATGCGTGCTACGTCTTGGAGCATGCAACCTTTTTGCGTGAAAAATTTAGTTACTTGGTGAATAAACACATTACTCACCTTGTTTGGCACATCCTTTGGATAAGCGATGTGTTTTAGGGCAATGTCGTTAAAGTTTCGATGAAAATAACTCCACAACAAGTTAATCTGGTCTGCTGAGGGCCCTTCTACACCGAGCACGTCAGGTTTAGAAACTAGTTTGTGGAAGCGTGGCAGGGAAAGAACGACATTGGACGGGCTAAAAAACTCTCTTCAAACTCCTTGTTGTCATGCATTTCCATCATAACGGATATACTTTCGACTGATCTCTGGCATCGGAGACATTCTAAAAGGCCTTGGAGTGGCACTCATGCGTGCTACGTCTTGGAGCATGCAACCTTTTTGGGTCAAAAGATTACTTACTTGGTGAATAAACACATTACCCACCTTGTTTGGCACATCCTTTGGATAGGCGATGCGTTTTAGGGCAATGTGTTGATGCAAAAAACACACACTGGTCTGGGAGATCTGCTTAGCTCCAGTGCAGGTCCAAAGACTTCTTTCGGGTTCTAGGCGTGCCAATTGGTTTGATCCTGCAACCAATAAGAAACAAAGAAAGCAAAATTAAATCCACCAATGATAGCCGATCGGCTGGTTTACCGATGACATATCATTGAGCATTGAGCCGATGCAAGATGCATTAAATCGGCTATAACAGATAAAGCAAGATAAAGCTAAATCTACTCAATCGGCTGTAGATATCAACAAAATATAATCTAAGTCTCAGAATATATTTAAACCAAGTGATTGGGATAGATCGGACAGGGCGCCGAGACAGTATGAATCACTTATGTCTAAATATATTATAAAGCGTAGATTATACATGTTCATAGCATAGCCGATTAGGTAAATCTAACATGTATCGGCTAGTACTCCGATACTACTTTATACAGAGATATTATCATGAACAAAATATATTAAACAACTTGTCAAACTAATGTTAAGATGATCCTAACCAGATTTGACAACAAGCTCAATATATTTTACTAAGTTAATATCTCGATATAAAGGGCAGATTTAATATATCAAGATAACAAGATAATTAAACCAGGTAAGATCGGCTGAAACCCCGACGCTATCTCTATTAGCAATCATAGACAGGCTAGAAACTATGGTTCTAAACATGATTTAGTAGGTCAAACCTAACTGATGCAGCACCAAATATGTAAAGAAACATAATGTCTAGATGATCAAGTCGATGAAAACCTTTTCGAGATGGTAGATATATTATATAATCTAGATCAACAGCGATATATAACCCTATCGGTTGCTTTTCTGTGAAACAGACACCAACCGATCTAAGTTATATATTGATATCAATTCAGATTATACAATATATATGATAACTCGACGATTCACACAAACAGGATCAGAGTGTCATAAAGATGGAAGCACTAATCCCGAGAGCGCAAGCCGCCATAACAAGTTTTACCTCTTGCTGGAGATCGAAACCGATGCAGCCCAACTCGAAAGCAAGAACTCGTCGAAAACAATGAAAGAGTAAAGGTGGCGATGCGCCGAAGTTGTTGTATTGATCTGTTGTTTTCTTTACACGAACCTGGGTTTAATATATACCCAGAATTCCACAATAAGTCCTTATCGGACACGATTCTTATCTCTATTACAACTCATATTAAAGACAATTCCCTAATACAAACTCTAACCGACAGTATCTATTAGGAAACTAACATTATATCCTAAGTAATAGATACAATTCCCTTCTTCGGACCCAATCCGTATATGGAAATCCTCATGAAGCTCACCAACCGAACCCGACAAAGACTCTGTTATCCTCTCGTCGGAATCGGCTACATCGGCTATCCTCGTCCGACTCTGTCTCAGCCGATGGTCACGATAGCCGACTCGGTCACCAGCCGATACACACCGTAGCCGATTCGGTCACCAACCGATTCTTGCTCTGTTTTGGTAACCGCCAGCTTCCTCCAAATCCGCTTTGATTCTATCTTCAGATCTAATATTTGATTTACCAAATTTGGTCGTTAACACATGCCCCCCAAGTCCGCGATATTTGGAATGTTGCGGATTTGCTTGAATCCTCTCCGAATCGATCTAGGGTTCTGCTTCTATTTCAACCGTTATCACATACCTTCTTTAAATAGCAACCACCGCTTGAAGGTTTTCACGCCGTTACTCCCGTTTTCACCGCCTCAACCGTAATCGCCTCCAACTCTTGCAATAGCTTCATCAGATTCTCCGGCGACCACGTAGACGATTCCCTCGTCAGCAACAACTCCATCTCCGACGATGTCGTCTTCCGCAGCTCCTTCAAGCGCTCCGGTCATCGAGCTCCCTGAGGTAACCCTATCAGCCGAATCCTCTTTCTACTCATAGATTAGTTTTTCTTCGTAATTTACTTCTTCTCCCCTTTCTTTTCTGTAGCATCTTTCCCACCAAGTTGCAATCCCAAGCCTGGTTCATCCCAATCGGTATTTCTTGGGCCCAATCGGTAACAAAGATCCCATAGAAATCATCAATGCCGAGACAAACAGGATCCCCTTTAAGTTAACCAACCCTAGTTTGAACCACTGGACCAACACTTTTAAATCCTGGCCATCGGCTGTCAAGACTTGGTCTGAATGGTATAAGAGGATGTCGGCTAGCAAACAAACTCACTGGGAAGAAATCGGCATCGCTCAGTGCTTAGCCCTAACCATAGCCGATTTGGCCAAAGATGAACCCATGCTATCGGCTGCCAGCTATTTTTGGTCCAACACCTTGAATGCCTTCCTCTTCAACCAAGGACCAATGAGCCCAACTCTTCTGGACATCACTATGATAACTGGGCTAGACATTACCTCATCGGCTAACCCTATCAGCTTGAACAGCAAAAACCAATATATTTTCAAAACCAGAAGCATTGGAGGCTGGAGTGGATTCATCTCTCTGAATATGGGATCTGGCCCTGTCACTCCTAAAGAACACGCAGCCTTCCTCTTGATGTGGCTGGAAAAGTTTTTGTTTTGTGGTTCAAGCTGCGGTCCAACCACCAACTGGCAACATATAGCCGAAGCTCTAGTCAACAAAAAGCAATTCCCACTAGGCAAATACCTCCTGGGTTATTTATATCAGACTTTGAGCAATGCATCGGCTAAGCTTGCTACCAACTCAGTAATCGGCACAGGTGGACCTTGGTGGCTATTGCAGTTATGGCTTAATCTGCATACAATCAAAATTGCCAAGAGACCAGCCTTGCCCGAAGCTGATTTTCCCTTGGTTGAGCCGACCAAAGATGACGACGGAGACGAGGTCACAACCAGAAGATGTATGTCATTCGGGGAGGCAGCATCTTCATATCCCGGATCAGAATTATCAGCTGAACTCTTCGTCGACTGGTTCGGCAACTTTTATGATGGATTTCCAAAAGATTCCAGAAATTGGTTTGCATATGAATTCTCTGCAGATTTTGAATTGCCAGCCGATTTCAGATTTGATGAAATAAACTCTGAAAAATTTGAGAAATCCAGAGAAGTTTTTACAACGGCTATCACCCCCTGTATCCTTCCTGTTGGCATCCATCAAGGCAGGAACATCCAGATATCTTATGAATTCTATCACCCTATGAGCGCTGCCAGACAAATGGGAATGGGGCAGTTGCCAATCGGCTTGTTCTTTTCAGAAAAAATCCAAGCCAGAGGAGAAATCTCATCGGCTCTGATGATGGACAGATTATTAAGCATAGAAGGACCTCCCCTTGGAAGTTTGGAAAACATTGAGTTGGCTATGCTAAGGAGCTCCACTTTTGATCAATGGTGGGTTGAATGGAAAAAACATCTTTTTCACCAATCGGCTTCCATGTATCTGACTGACATCATTCCAGACATGATTCCACAGGTAAACACACTTCTTTTTCAATACCCTTATCGATAGCCGATTGTCTTTAGAAAATAACTTAACCTCTTTTCTTCTTTTGTTTGCAGACCACAGAGTCTTCTCCTCCTCATGTCAGCAGAAGCGGAATCAATATCAATTATGCTGCTGGAATTCTCCCCAACGGTGGTGGATTGGCTCCTTCAACCATCGGCTATAATGCCCCCAAGACATCTTCCCTACTCCAAGGGCAAACACGTGAGCCGATTCCCTCTGAAACTGGCAAGAGGAAAAGAATCAAGTCATCGGCTATCGCTCCACCGGCTACAAAGAAGAAAACCACCAAAAAGCAGAAAAACTATGATCCAGATGAAGAAGATATAGAAAAAGCCATCGATGAAGCAGCTGCCGAGCTGAGTGAAACAGTAGAAGAAACTCCAACAATTAGCATCCCTATTCCTCAGCAAACCCCACCAACGCCGATCCACAAGACATATCAACCTCGGGTATGTACTTTGTACTCTTAGTCTTTCCATAACTCTCTTTGCCGATCTCAGTGTTAACCCTTCTTATGTAGAAAAAGAAATCGGCTGCCAAAAAGAAACCTGCACCGCCTCCATCGGTAACACTTCCTTCAAAATTTGTTTAACCCTTATTTCATCACGTATTAACTCGTTTTATATTTCAGCCGATCCGCTCTCCAACTCCTATTCATCATTATTCAAGTGAACATACTCCATCGGCTAGAGACAGTCACCATATTGAAGATCAGCCGATTCCTCCTATTCCTGTAACTATTTGTATCAAAAATATAAATCGGCCATTAATATTCTATTAACTAACAATCTTGCCTCTTTCAGGCCTTAGCCGACATGTTCTCTTTTGACATTAAGCAATTCATGGATGAAGAAGAAGAAACATCTAGCAAGGCTATTGCTCCTATAGCCGATGACTTAAAGGCTACTCTCAAGGATATTGCTCATCGGCTTGAAGGTTCCCTTGATGCTTTGGTTGTCAACTGTGGACCAATCAGAGCAAGATTTGAAGACATTCAAGACCAGATCCCAGACGATGTAGCCGAAATCATCTCCCCAGCAGTTTTCCTTGAACAATATCGTCACAAGCTGGAAAGAGCAAAACAGAGGATAGTCGATAGGCGAGAGCGAAAAGATCTTGAGACAACCATCCATGCCAATCGGCAATCCATAAACGAGGAAAAAGCCAAGCTTGATCAAATGATAAAAGAAGTTCAAAATTTCAAAGTTCAAAATAAAATTTCAAAGCTATCCAAGTATGGAGTGGAGTTTATATTGTCATCGGCGGATTCATGTTACAAGTTTTTGGATAGCCGATATGGCCCTTTGCCTAATTTGTTCTATTTCTTCTATGGCTTGGGCATCGGCTGCATCACTTCCTGGGATGACTTTCATGGATTTGTTCAGATCGGCTAAGTGTCTGATTGAGGACTTCAACTTGGATTTTTGTTCTTCAATGGCTCTTGGTAAATCGGCAAGCTTCTGTTCCTCCAGTGATAACTCAGCATTGCAGGCTTCTAATTCAGCCAATAGTTCACAATTTTGAACTTCTGTATGTATATGCCCCCTAATTTTGTTATGGAGAACGAAACATCACAAAATTACAATCGGCCAAGAACAAATAACCATGAAACAACCGATTATACTAAAAAGAATTGTGCTAAGGGCGATATAACTTATATCGGCCATCTAAAGGCGATGTCAATACATCGGCTACCATGTATCGGCAACATACAGCCGAATCATGAATTAATCCAAACACTTGGGTAATACTTTTTCAGATATTTTCCATTAAGAGCTCTTCCAAATACCTCTCCATCAAGCCCTTGTAACATGTAGGCTCCTTTAGAAACAGATTTATAAATCCGAAAAGGTCCTTCCCAATTTGGTGACCACTTGCCGAACTTATTATCACGAGTTCCAATCGGCAGAATCAATTTCCAAACCAATTCTCCCTCCTCAAAAGACTTCGGTACCACCTTCTTATTATAATGTCGCGCAACACGCTCCTTATCTTTTGTTATCTTCTGTAAAGCAGACATTCTGGATTGAACCAAGTCCTCTGACTCATCGACCATAAGATTATGATAGTCATCGGCTGTCAACTCATCTTGTAAATCAATCCTCCTTGAGCTGATGACATGCTCCCATGGCAAAACTGCTTCATGCCCATAGACTAACTTATATGGAGGAACTTGAATTGATCCATGACAAGCCATCCGATAAGACCATAACGCCTCAGCCAATCGGTTATGCCACTGCTTTGGAAAATCGGCAATCTTCCTCTTAATCAACTTAATCAAACTTTTGTTAGATGCTTCTGCCTGTCCATTAGCTTGCGCATAATATGGTGAAGAATTCAACAATCTAATTCCCATGCTCTCCATAGATTGAACAAACTCATCTGACACAAAAATAGATCCTTGATCAGTCGTAATTGTTTGCGGGAGACCAAATCGGTATATAATATGCTCTTTAACGAACTGAATTGCATCCCCAGAATCAACTTTTTTCAATGGAACTGCTTCCACCCACTTTGTAAAATAATCGGTTGCTACCAATATATACTTATGTCCTTTACTCGACGGTGGATTGATCTGGCTGATCATATCAATTCCCCAGCCTCTGAACGGCCACGGCTTGATTATTGGATTCATAGCCGATGCTGGTGCTCTCTGAATGGATCCAAATTGCTGGCAATCTCGACATCCCTTGTAATATCTGAAGCAATCCTCCAACATTGTCGGCCAAAAATACCCAACTCTTCGAAGTAACCACTTCATTTTATGAGCCGATTGATGAGTACCGCAAATACCTTCATGTACTTCTCCCATCACAACCTTGGCTTGATCAGCACTTAGACATTTCAGCAACACCCCATCAATCGTCCGATAATACAGTTGATCATCTAACAAGACATATCTCAAAGCCTTATACCTCAATTTCCTTGAAACCGATTGAGAAGGATTCTTCAAGTAATGAAACACATCGTATCTTCAATCATCGGCTGCAATTGTAACAATCCCCATCTCAACATCTGTCATCATCGGCTTGTATCCCGGTGCCCCCTGAGCCAAAGCATTAGCCTCTAAATTCTGCTCCCGAGGAACATATCTCAACGTCACTAGCCGAAACTCATCTATTAATGCCCGACACTTTTCATAATAAGCCATCAATACATCATTCTTGCATTCATATTCTCCGGCCAGTTGACTAATTATCAGCAATGAATCACCCATGACTTCAATAGCATCGGCTTCAAACTCCTTCAAAAGTTGCAAACCTTTGAGAACTGCCTCATACTCAGCTTGATTATTTGTAGCATATGGCTTGATGGTAAAAGCAAATTCAAAACTTGCCCCTCTTGGTGATATAATAACCAAACCGATGCCACAACCATGAGTACAAACTGATCCATCAAAAAATAACGTCCAAGGCGCAATATCCACTGAGCCGATCGAATCATCACGATGTTCTACGATAAAATCGGCTATAGCTTGCCCCTTAATAGCTTTAGGTGACTCATACTTGAGATCGAATTCTGTTAAGGCATAAATCCACTTTCCAACCCTTCCTTTCAATACTGGAGCCGATAGCATATATTTAACCACATCGGCCTTACAAATTATAGTACATTCATTGGATAACAAATAATGCCTCAACTTCGTACACGAAAAATACAAGCATAAGCACAACTTCTCCACTGAAGAATACCTGGTCTCTGCATCCAAAAGTCTTCTGCTTAAATAAAAGATTATCCTCTCTTTACCTTCGAACTCCTGGATTAGGATCGAGCTGATTGACCTCTCATCGGCTGACAAGTATAATTTGAAAGGCACCCCTTTCTGTGGAGAAACCAAAACTGGAGGAGAACTTAAATATTTTTTAATATTATCCAAAGCCTTCTGTTGCTCTGCCCCCCATGTAAACTTTTGATCGGCTTTAAGTCTGAGTAAACGTGTGAAAGGCTCTAATCTCCCAGACAAATTAGAAATAAATCTTCTGATAAAATTTATCTTGCCGATCAAAGATTGCAACTGTTTCTTGTCTTCTGGAGGCTGGATTTTCTGTATTGCGCTAATACTCCTTTGCGGCATTTCAATACCCCTCTCATGCACAAGAAAACCTAAAAATTGTCCAGCCGATACACCGAAAGCACACTTAGTGGGATTCATTTTTAAACCATATTTTCTCGTTCTCTCAAACACTTTCCTTAGATCGGCTATATGATCAACAATCTCTTTAGATTTCACCACTACATCATCAATATAGATTTCAACCAACAAACCGATCAGATCATGAAAGATATAATTCATGGCTCTTTGATACGTAGCTCCAGCACTTTTCAACCCAAAAGTCATGACCACCCACTCATACAAACCGATCGCACCAGGACACCTAAAAGCAGTCTTGTGAATGTCTTCCTCCGCCATCAAAATCTGATTATATCCAGCATTGCCATCCATAAAACTTATAATTTTATGTCCTGAAGCAGCATCTACCAATTGATCGGCAATCGGCATTGGGTATTCATCCTTAGGAGTAGCCTTATTTAAATCCCTGAAGTCGATGCAAACCCTAAGCTTGCCATTTTTCTTAATTACCGGAACTATATTAGAAACCCACTCAGCATATCAGCATGGACGAATAAAACCAGCATCATATAAACGAGTAATTTCAGCTTTAATCGCATCATACATATCAGCTTTACATCGTCTAGGTGGCTGTTTATATGGCCGATATCCCGGTTTGATAGGAAATCGATGTTCAACAATCGATCGGCTGAGTCCTGGCATCTCAGAATACTCCCAAGCAAAACAATCGCTGTATTCTTTTAAAAGCTCTATTAACCTAATCTTGAAGTCAGATAATAAATTTTTACTGATGAATGTCGGCCTAGACCTATCTCCTGACCCAATATCAACTTCTTCTAACTCGTCAGCCGACATAAAACCCTGACCTAACTTGCCATCGAGATCATCTACAGCATCTTCAGTATAGAAATTGGGACCCTCCACAGCACCCTCAAAGCAACAATTGGGGTTCTCCATCACCGATCGGCTGCATATCACAATCAGACACTTTTAGATAATCCCCTTGCCAGATTTTTCCTGATAAACAATCAACTCCATCCATCTCCCAAACAGATAAATCGGCATTAGCAACGTGTACTGACCTGTCGGCTGGAACAACCTCTATCTTGTCACTTTGCCATTGGATTAAGCTTTGATGCATGGTTGAAGGAATACAACAATTAGCATGAATCCAATCCCTTCCAAGCAGTAAGCTATATGAACCTTTCCCATCAATGACAAAGAATGTAGTAGGAACCGTTTTGCTGCCGATTGTCAATTCTACATTAAGAACTCCCTTGGCCTCTGAAGGATTGCCACCAAAATCTTTAAGAACCATATTAGTCTTGATGAGGTCCTCTGAATTCCTTCCCAATTTCTTAAACGTCGCATATGGCATTAGATTCACTGCAGCCCCACCATCAACTAACATTTTGGATATCGGCTTGCCATTAACAAATCCTTTGACATACAATGGCTTAAGGTGCCGATTCTCTGTTCCCTCGGGTTTCTCAAAAACAGCCTGTTCCGGTGACAATACCAATCTGGCACAAGATTCTTCCATGATATCCGCATTGGCTCGATTAGTCCCAAACTCTGCGGGTAGCACAAATACCATGTTGACCGACGAAGAAGCAATGGCTTTTCCTTTAACTACCCTTCTTGCTTCGTCGGTTTCACTCTCATCGGCTGGTATTATTCTGTTCTTAACACGCCATTCCTGTTTTGTTTTTGCTCTCTTCAGCCGATAATCGATTTCTTGTTCAACTTCATGAAATTGTTCCCTGTTCCTCATCCTCTGAACCCTTCTCTTCTGACTTTTGGAAAAAATCCCAGAAGGACACCATTGAGCTCTTGAAGTATCTTCAGTATCCTCCTCCTGGAAATAATCCTGATGAATTGGGCCCAACCTCTGATGAACAGGCAACTTCCTTTGCATCAGCCGATCCTCTTTAAAACGAAATCGGCTAAAACTCTCATTATAATTCCCATCGGCATTAGTACAACCTGGGCAGTCTTCTATCGATGGTAACCTCATGCCTTTATTCCAACAAAATATGAAAAATTCACAGTTCCAATGTGAATCAAAGCTATCATCACCCTCATAATATTGCCTTTCTTGCCGATCATATCTCTTTTGATATTTATTGATCATACTTGTAGAGTCAAACTTATTGAGCCGATTATCCCTTCTGTCGGCTGTCCTCCCACTTGCATGAACCATGTTGATAGGAAAAGGATTACCATCAATCTTCATCAGCTTCTTGGAGTCATCAAATTTTATCCTGCCTTGTTCAATGGCTACCTGGATCTGTTGCCGAAAAACTTTGCATTCATTAGTACTATGAGACCCTGTATTGTGCCACTTGCAGTATTTCCTCCTCCCTAATTCCTCGGCCGATGGAATCACATGACCAGTAGGCAGCTGAATTTGTTTCTCCCGAAGCAAAAGATCAAAAATTTTGTCAGCTTTATTGACATCAAAATCATATTTCTCCTCTTTTCCAGAGCTCTTGACCCATTGGCATGGAATCACCTTCTTGTTTCTTGCCCATTCGGCTGCTGCTACTTCGGGAACATCCTCTTCCTCAGAATCGGAAACATAAGAATTAATGAAGTTCACCTTCTTGAATGCTCTACTGGCCTCTTGAAATCTTTGTTCGTGTGCTGTTATCTTTTGGGCCAAATGAGCCAAACTATCAAAGTCTTGAGCCGAAAACCTCTCTTTGATTGGGGTTAACAAACCTTGGAAGGCTAAATCGGCTAATTGAGAATCTGTCAACGTCAAGCTGTAACATCTGTTTCTGACTTCCCTAAATCTCTGAATATAATCTTGGACAGACTCTTCTCGTTTCTGCCTAATGCTTGTCAAATCAGATAGTTTCATCTCATGAACCCCACTGTAGAAATATTTGTGAAACTGTTTTTCCAGATCGGCCCAACTATGAATAGAATTGTAAGGCAAAGATGAAAACCATGTGAAAGCCGATCCAGACAGAGACAAAGGGAATAGCCTGACTCTTAAAGCGTCCGTAGCCGATGCTTCACCACATTGAGCTAAAAATCGGCTAACATGCTCATAAGTTGATACATTATCTTGTCCTGAGAACTTTGAAAAGTCTGGAACCTTGTATCGGCTTGGTAATGGCACCCTTTCAAAATACTCTGGATATGGATGCCGATACAGGTTGTCACCATCCCTTGGCTTTAATCCAAACTGTTCTCTCATTACATCAGCTATCATATCGGCCCAAGGTTTCTGCCGAGTCCCATCTTGATGCTGTGGCTGTATCGGCTCATCTTGGTAATACTACGGTTGATGATATGGCTGAGGAGACGTTCTCTGCCGATATTGCACCTGTGGTGAATGAGGTTGATATTGATAATTAAGATTACCACTTGTGTGGGACTGAGGAATTCGCGGAGCACTAAAATCTTGCTGATTAGGAACATATTGAGTGTTGGCAGCCTGTTGCTGGAAGATTGACACTTGCTGTCTTGCCGGTGTATGCATGATCGGCTGAGCAACTGGCTGATTGGAATTGAACATAGTTGCAACTTGCTCAGCTGATATCTGCGGTATGTTATGCCCTACATGCTGAGGTTGTTGTCGGACCAGTACATGAGGATTAAACTCTACGTGCTTCTGTACCGATGCTGGTATCTCCTGCTGACCTGTAGCCGATGTTGACGCCATCGGCTGTCCTGGGGCTATATTGGCAGGTTTTGGCTGGCTGGTCATAAGCGGCCTGTATTGCGGGAAGACCCCATCTGGTAAGAATATTGGTCCTTTGGCTTGATGTTCAGCGATAGTACCGTCAACCACAGACTTGACAATATTTGTTAAAGTGTTGACAAGCACTCCTGACTGGTTGATCAAAGCATGATGCACAGCATAATCGATCCGATCTTGCAAATTCCTGGGTTCTTCAGGAGATTCCTCTTGCTTGACCCCTTTTTCCTTCCCAGAACTTGACTCTAGCTCTTCATTGTTGGGCAAAGTTACTTTGTATCTCTGAACCACCGTCCCCGCTCTAGTCTGGACAAAGGAATGCAAGTACTGGTTTTGAAGCTTGTTCATTATATCCTCCAGCTCTGCCTTTTGCTCCGACGTCAACTTGTCCACTGTCATTGGAATAATATTTTCTGGGTCAACGTCAGTTGTCTTGGAGTCTACCATGATGAAAATTCTTCGTGTCCCACTGGGCGTGCCAAAAGCGTGTTGATGCAAAAAAACACACACTGGCCTGGGAGATCTGCGTAGCTCCAGTGCAGGTCCAAAGACTTCTTTCGGGTTCTAGGCGTGCCAATTGGTTTGATCCTGCAACCAATAAGAAACAAAGAAAGCGAAATTAAATCCACCAAGGATAGCCGATCGGCTGGTTTACCGATGACATATCATTGAGCATTGAGCCGATGCAAGATGCATTAAATCGGCTATAACAGATAAAGCAAGATAAAGCTAAATCTACTCAATCGGCTGTAAATATCAACAAAATATAATCTAAGTCTCAAAATATATTTAAACTAAATGATTGGGATAGATCGGACAGGGCGCCGAGACAGTATAAATCACTTATGCCTAAATATATTATGAAGCATAGATTATACCAGTTCATAGCATAGCCGATTAAGCAAATCTAACATGTATCGGCTAGTACTCCGATACTACTTTATACAGAGATATTACCATGAACAAAATATATTAAACAACCTGTCAAACTAATGTTAAGATGATCCTAACCAGATTTGACAACAAGCTCAATATATTTTACTAAGTTAATATCTCGATATAAAGGGCAGATTTAATATATCAAGATAACAAGATAATTAAACCAGGTAAGGTCGGCTGAAACCCCGACGCTATCTCTATTAGCAATCCTAAACAGGCTAGAGACTATGGTTCTAAACATGATTTAGTAGGTCAAACCTAACTGATGCAGCACCAAATATGTAAAGAAACACAATGTCTAGATAATCAAGTCGATGAAAACCTTTTCGAGATGGTAGATATATTGTGTAATCTAAACCAGCATCAATGTATAACTCTATTGGCTAGTTTTCTGTAGAACAGTTATTAGCCAATTTGAGTTATATGCTGATATCAATCTAGATTATACAATATATATGATAACTCGACGATTTACGCAAACCAGATTAGAGTGTCATGAAGATGGAAGCACTAATCCCGAGAGCGCAAGCCGCCATAACAAGCTTTACCTCTTGCTGGAGATCGAAACCGATGCAGCCCAACTCGAAAGCAAGAACTCGTCGAAAAACGATGAAAGAGTAAAGGTGGCGATGCGCCGAAGTTGTTGTATTGATCTGTTGTTTTCTTTACACGAACGTGGGTTTAATTTATACCCAGAACTCCACAATAAGTCCTTATCGGACACGACTCTTATCTCTATTACAACTCACATTAAAGACAATTCCCTAATACAAACTCTAACCGACAGTATCTACTAGGAAACTAACATTATATCCTAAGTAATAGATACAATTCCCTTCTTCGGACCCAATCCGTATGTGGGAATCCTCATGAAGCTCACCAACCGAACCCGACAAAGACTCTGTTATCCTCTCGTCGGAATCGGCTACATCGGCTATCCTTGTCCGACTCTGTCTCAGCCGATGGTCATAATAGCCGACTCGGTCACCAGTCGATACACACCGTAGCCGATTCGGTCACCAACCGATTCTTGCTCTGTTTTGGTAACCGCCAGCCTCCTCCAAATCCGCTTTGATTCTATCTTCAGATCCAATATTTGATCTACCAAATTTGGTCGTTAACACAATGTCCTTAAAGTTTCGATGGAAATAACCTCACAACCAGATAATCTGGTCCGTTGAGGGCCCTTCTACACTGAGCATGTCAAGTTTAGGAACTAATTTGTGGTAGCATGGCAGGGAAAGAACGACATTGGACGGGCTAAACAACTCTCTTCAAACTCCTTGTTGTCATGCATTTCCATCATAACGGATAAACTTTCGACTGATCTCTGGCATCGGAGACATTCTAAAAGGCTTTGGAGTGGCAGTCATGCGTGCTACGTCTTGGAGTATGCAACCTTTTTGCGTGAAAAGTTTAGTTACTTTGTGAATAAACACATTACTCACCTTGTTTGGCACATCCTTTGGATAAGCGATGCGTTTTAGGGCAATGTCCTTAAAGTTTCGTTGGAAATAACCCCACAACAAGTTAATCTGGTCTGTTGAGGGCCCTTCTACACCGAGCACGTCAGGTTTAGAAACTAGTTTGTGGTAGCGTGGCAGGGAAAGAACGACATTGGACGGGCTAAAAAACTCTCTTCAAACTACTTGTTGTCATGCATTTCCATCATAACGGATATACTTTCGACTGATCTCTGGCATCGGAGACATTTTAAAAGGCCTTGGAGTGGCACTCATGCGTGCTACGTCTTGGAGCATGCAACCTTTTTGGGTGAAAAGTTTTGTTACATGGTGAATAAACACATTACCCACCCTGTTTGGCACATCCTTTGGATAAGCGATGCGTTTTTGGGCAATGTCCTTAAAGTTTCATTGGAAATAACCCCACAACAAGTTAATCTGGTCCATTGAGGGCCCTTTTACACCATGCACGTCAAGTTTAGGAACTAATTTGTGGTAGCGTGGCAGGGAAAGAACGACATTGGACGGGCTAAAAAACTCTCTTCAAACTCCTTGTTGTCATGCATTTCGATCATCACGGATATACTTTCGACTGATCTCTGGCATCGGAGACATTTTAAAAGGCCTTGGAGTGGCACTCATGCGTGCTACGTCTTGGAGCATGCAACCTTTTTGGGTGAAAAGTTTAGTAACTTGGTGAATAAACACATTACCCACCTTGTTTGGCACATCCTTTGGATAAGCTATGTGTTTTAGGGCAATGTCCTTAAAGTTTCGATGAAAATAACTACACAACAAGTTAATCTGGTCTGTTGAGGGCCCTCCTACACCGAGCACGTCAGGTTTAGAAACTAGTTTGTGGTAGCGTGGCAGGGAAAGAACGACATTGGACGGGCTAAAAAACTCTCTTCAAACTCCTTGTTGTCATGCATTTCCATCATAACGGATATACTTTCGACTGATCTCTGGCATCGGAGACATTCTAAAAGGCCTTGGAGTGGCACTCATGCGTGCTACGTCTTGGAGCATGCATCCTTTTTGGGTAAAAAGATTTGTTACTTGGTGAATAAACACATTACCCACCTTGTTTGGCACATCCTTTGGATAGGCGATGCGTTTTAGGGCATTGTCCTTAAAGTTTCGATGGAAATAACCTCACAACAAGTTAATCTGGTCCGTTGAGGGCCCTTCTACACCGAGCACGTCAGGTTTAGAAACTAGTTTGTGGTAGCGTGGCAGGGAAAGAACGACATTGGACGGGCTAAAAAACTCTCTTCAAACTCCTTGTTGTCAAGCATTTCCATCCTAACGGATATACTTTCGACTGATCTCTGGCATTGGAGACATTCTAAAAGGTCTTGGAGTGGCACTCATGCGTGCTACAATTGGGAGCATGCAACCTTTTTGGGGGAAAAGTTTAGTTACTTGGTGAATAAACAGATTATTCACCTTGTTTGGCACATCCTTTCGATAAGCGATGTGTTTTAGGGCAATGTCCTTAATGTTTTGATGGAAATAACTCCACAACAAGTTAATCTGGTCTGTTGAGGGCCCTTCTACACCGAGCACGTCAGGTTTAGAAACTAGTTTGTGGTAGCGTGGCAGGGAAAGAACGACATTGGACGGGCTAAAAGACTCTCTTCAAATTCGTTGTTGTCATGCATTTCCATCATAACGGATATACTTTCGACTGATCTCTGGCAATGGAGACATTCTAAAAGGCCTTGGAGTGGCACTCATGCGTGCTACGTCTTGGAGCATGCAACCTTTTTGGGTGAAAAGTTTAGTTACTTGGTGAATAAACACATTACTCACCTTGTTTGGCACATCCTTTGGATAATCGATGCGTTTTAGGGCAATGTCCTTAAAGTTTCGTTGGAAATAACCCCACAACATGTTAATCTGGTCCGTTGAGGGCCCTTCTACACCGTGCACATCAAGTTTAGGAACTACTTTGTGGTAGCGTGGCAGGGAAACAACGACATTGGACAGGCTAAAAAACTCTCTTCAAACTCCTTCTTGTCATGCATTTCCATCATAATGGATATACTTTCGACTGATATCTGGCATTGGAGACATTCTAAAAGGTCTTGGAGTGGCACTCATGCGTGCTACATCTGCGAGCATGCAACCTTTTTGGGGGAAAAGTTTAGTTACTTGGTGAATAAACAGATTATTCACCTTGTTTGGCACATCCTTTGGATAAGCGATGTGTTTTAGGGCAATGTCCTTAAAGTTTTGATGAAAATAACTCCATAACAACTTAATCTGGTCTGTTGAGGGCCCTTCTACACCGAGCACGTCAGGTTTAGAAACTAGTTTGTGGAAGCGTGGCAGGGAAAGAACGACATTGGACGGGCTAAAAAACTCTCTTCAAACTCCTTGTTGTCATGCATTTCCATCATAACGGATATACTTTCGACTGATCTCTGGCA